>APFE030530921.1:9527-72322 GCA_000404065.3 Pinus taeda
ATGGTGTTGCCCTACCATAAGGGTTTGATAATAAAGAATCATTTCTATCTTATTTCTTGGGTTTATTTGCATAATCTTATATTTTCATATCAGATCTATAATATTTCCGGGTTAGATCTACAACAAGTGGTATCAGAGCTACAAAAGCTTGTGTGACCTCCTCTGTCTGCGCTAAGAAGATGGTTGTCCCACATTCTCCCGCACATCCAGCATCAACCTGTCAGCTTCCCTTGAGCATTTTCGCCCATCTCTAGAAGTCTCAGCATGAGTGGATGTATCCACTCCCGGATCCTCTACATGCGGCTACTCCACATCAATATGAGGCTCCTCCT
The DNA here is from genome assembly GCA_000404065.3 of Pinus taeda. Taxonomy (NCBI): domain Eukaryota; kingdom Viridiplantae; phylum Streptophyta; class Pinopsida; order Pinales; family Pinaceae; genus Pinus; species Pinus taeda. The sequence continues at coordinate 9,860 of APFE030530921.1, forward strand.
CCATAGGAATTGAAGGTTCCTCATCTGCATGCAACTTGAGCTCCCTCTCAAGTGAAACTTGCATGGATTTCTGCTCATCAAACTTTAGATCCCTGCATACCACAGTCCTCTGAGTGGAAAGTAGGTACACTCGATAGTTGTGGGGTGTATCCGTGTACCCCACAAGTATTCCCAAATTAGCTGTTGGGTCTAGCTTCTTCCTGGCATCTTTGGTCACATGATAGTAAACTGATGATCCAAAGATCTGGAAGTGAGTTACATCAAGTCGCTTCCTGGAATAGGCCTCCATAGGTGTCTTCATTCCTAGTATACAATACAGGCTTCTTTTCTGCAAGTACACTGTTGTATTGCATGCCTCAGCCTACAAATGCAGTGGTAGGCTTTGGTCATGCAACATCGCTCGAGCTACTCCCATAATCGATTTGTTCTTCCTTTCGGCCACCCCATTCTACTGTGGGTTATGGGGTGTCATCAATTCCCATTTAATACCTTTTGCAGCGTAGAAGTCTTTAAAATGTTGGGAGAGATACTCTCCACCATTGTCGCTATGCAAGGATTTTATTTTCTTTCCAAATTCTTTCTCTTCCAAGGCTTTAAACTCACAAAACCTCAAGAAGGTTTGATCCTTCTTTTGCATAAACTAGATCTATCATCTACAAGAAAAATCATCAATAAAAATAACATAGTACCTTTGTTTAGCGGTGGAGGCTGTAGAGAAAGGTCCACAAACATCTGAGTGAACTCACTCCAGGATTGCTCCAGCTCTACTGTCTCGATCTGGAAGGAAGATTTTGCATACTTACCCATGGTACAACCTTTGCATGTAGTCATTTGCTCAAGTTTTCCCTTGGGTAATCCAGTAGAAATCTGATGCATGATCTTCAGGGCTCAATGGTGCAAGTAGCCCAGTATTCTATGCCATAGCTCGCCAACATCTTGGCTCTGCACCATCTCAGCTTTCGAACTCAAAGTAGCACAGTCGTCTACCTCCAGCTTGTAGAGATTCTTGACTTGAATCCCTATTCGCTTTGTCTGTCCAGTACCGATATGCCTCAAGAATACCTTTCCTTTACTAAAGGCTACATCATAGCCTTTATCTTCTAGCATAGCGACAGACACAAGATTCTTCTTCAGACCTGGTACATACTTTACATTAGTTAGGGTGAGGGGAGCTCCATGCTCCCTTTGAAACACAATTGTACCTTCACCTAAAACATGTACTTTCCATCATCGCCCATCTCGATCCGCATCTAGAGATCCTTCTCCTCCAAGGTAATAAAAAGATTCTTGTCACCTAACATGTGGAATGAAGCTCCACTATCCAGGTACCACACACATCCCACCATGGATGAAACCATGCATGCGATAAGTGATAAATCCAGCTCAAATTGTGAGGCAAGTGCCTCACCATCAGATCCCTTCGAGGAACCCTTCTTGGATTTCTTCTGTGGACAATTCGTAGCATAATGGCCCACTTCATAATAATGAAAGCATCGCACTTTCGATTTGTCAATCTTCTTCCCACCATGGGAAGAACCAGATTTGGGATGGGACACCTTCCCTTTCCCTTTCCTCACCTTACTCGCTAAGGCTAGATTTTCCTCATCATCTTGCTTTGATGAGGATCCATCTTTGTTGCTTCTTCTTTTTTCCTCCTGCATCAGATCCGACCAAAGCCGTTCCCAATATGGAAGTTTTTCTCTTCCATTAACCGAGTCTTGGTAGTTATGCTAGCTCTTAGGAAGACCAAGGAGTGAAAGACTCACCATGTCATCATCATTGGTCGTGATCCCTACACTTCCAATCTCATCCATGCAGGTGGTGAGCCTGTTTAGATATGTAGAGATCGTGTTGCCATTTTCACACTTGATCTTACAAAGCTTTTCTTTAAGCACCAACTTCCTTTGATCACTACTATTATGACATAGATCTTTCAATGTTTTCCACATCGAAAATGATGTCTCCTTCCCATGGAGGCTCGAGACAATGTGGTCTCAAACTCCCTCCAAGAGGATTCTCCTTGCTCTAGCCACACATTTCTTCCATTCCACTAGTTGAGTAGCATCAATCGACTTGGGGACTTCTTGATAAATGAAGTCCTTTAGACTATTATCCTCTAATACTACTTCCATGTGATCCTTCTAGGCTATATACTTTGAGCTACCATCAAGGCCATACTCGAGTCTTAAACCACTGAACGCCATCAGTGAAATTGAGATGTGATAAGAACTCGATTTCTATATTCAAGAACCACAAACTTCGAACATTACTTCTTGTATAATGTTCTTCGCCTTGATCACCTTTGCTCTGATACCATGTAGAAATTCTCACTGTAGATCAACAGATTATGCAATGTACTAAAACACAATAAAAGATCTACTTCTACAACACTTTGCAGAAGCTTAATCGAATTGGGCAAGATCAAGAGAACACATATAACAGAGAATGAGAAATCAATCACACATAACACAGAAGAAATAACCCGGGGAAAGCCTTAGCCTAAAACCCCAATCTCTGTATTATCATACAAGTGGAGATCTTGTTCAAGTTACAAAAAGAATCAACTCTCAAGCTATCCTACTCTCTCTGCAATCAAACAATACAACTCACAGACTAAATATACATAGTATATGTCCTCCTCAAGCCCTCTAAACCTCCTATTTCCTTATGCAGTTTTTCTTGGGGTCCAGTGAAGCCACGTGTGTGAATTGGCCTCATCACACTCACTAAACCTAAAGAAGTAACTGCCCAATCCTGAAGGATAGAATTCCTTTTGCATGTAAGGAATATTCACAATGGAATATTATAGCAACTGATAGTACACTGCCCCTCCATCTGATCTCAACTGGGTCTCTGTCTGAACTAACATGCATTAGTTATTTATTAGAGAATACTGTCATGCGGAAAGAGTTATTTTTGCGGACAAAACTAACCTCCCTAGGATTCTAAGACTCTCTAGTGACAAACAAGACAATTAAGAGCAATCCTTCTCTAAACATACATTATTCTATGAGAAACCAAATGTTTTTTCGATCCTACCTCAAGTCCAATGCTCGTTGTAGCAGTCCAGCCTTGCTGATCCGGATGAGCTCCTCCTTCACTTCGAAACCTGCATACACTAACAATCAAACGATTACATAACACCTGAATATTCCATAAAACAAAGCATATTCAACATATAGACCAAGGAGTATATGAAAAAATTCATTAACAACAAAACATTGAGAAGAATGGACTTATTTGTATTAAGGAAACAAAAAAGAAACCATTACAACCTGAGGCTTGGTGTTGTGCAAGTTCCTCCTAGGGTCCAGCAAGAGTTTTCCTCTACTTTGACAAGCTCACCCACTTCCAAATGAAATAAGAAAGGATGGTAATATCTCCTCACAAGCTTACAATGGAAGTCCTAGTTCCAGCAGCATCTACCCTTTGGAATGTTCAGCTTTCAACCTCCCCTCCCTTGGCCTAATGCCTGTATTTATAGTGTTCTAGAAGAAGTTATTCAGTTCCAACATCAATGGGATACTCCCTCTTTTGGATGGGGTAGCTCCTCTCTTGATGGGATAAGTTCCTCTATCATAGGGATGCATGAACCATCTGGAGGCGCTCAATACACGTCAAACACTCTTCTAGAAAGCTCTAGAAGTGACCACAAGTAACTTTTTTAAGATGAAAATCGCGCCTTTTGACCTTTACAGGAGTACGCACCCATCCCTTGACTTACAGAGCGTACAAGTACGTAGGTACAATGAGCTTGGGATGCGTACACGCAGGCAAGGTAGAGAGAACCTGCGTACCCAGAGATAAACATGATTTTTAATGACTTTCTCTTTTTTTTGAAGTTTGACATGGAGAGCAGAGGTATAAGGCTTGACAAGGAGGATAATATGACTATTGATGGAGCCATATTAACTGCAGATAGTCATGGTGAAAAATTTCAGTGTAACAATGATATATCCCCCTTGCCTAATAGGTTCAAGGTGTCAAGGAAGTCATCCCTCATTCATCTGATGAATATAGTCTTCAAGATTTCTGAGTCTAAATCTCTGTGTTTAGACCTCTGCAAATTGTAGTGGAACTGTTCCACATAATCTTCTAGGATTTCTTCCTCCTTATGTGTCATTCTAAATATCTATTCCCTTAAGTCCCTGGTCCTACAATATTCTTGATATTTTGACAAGAATTTCTCCTTCATAGCATTCCATGTTGAAATGGAAGCGGGACCTAATCCCATGAACCATCTCAAGGCTGCTCTTTTTAAGGTAGCAGGGAATAGCTTTAACCTCTGAGCATCTGTTGTATAATCATAACTTCTACAAAAGACATCAAACTCAAATAGAAATGTATCTGGATCTTCCACAATCATCCCTTGAAAGGATGGTAAGGATGATAGAGGAATATTCTTCATAGGAGCTTCACCCCTGAGATTCCCAATTGGGAACTCAAAGGTGGTGGTAGTGGTGTCTATTTTAGCTTTGTTATCATTGTTGTCCCCCATGATTAATTCTTCTAACCCTTTTTGTAGTAAACGTTCTTCCAGTTGCGTTTGTGATGGCCCTGTAGATGCGATTAATGCCTCATATACTCCTAGGGTTGGTTGTTTCACCGCACTACCTGTATCTGAATATTGATAAGTCACTAAGTGCTTCTCCGTCTCGGGTGTCCGATGTTCCCCCTCGATATCAAATTCTGGCTACTAACTTCCCCTTCCTACTCATAAATCAAATCCTTGATCTTGAAGGTATGAGTGTTGGCCTTAGAATGATATGGTCCCGAGATGGAGGGATTGGAGGTTTCCGCTTTCGCTATGGGAGTAACAGCCTTCTACGGCCCTGTTTTCCTTACATTCCTTTGAGAGTTGGACTGTTCTTTTTCTGCCTTGGAGATTAATTCCTGGATAAATGTCTTTCTTCCCAAATCTTCACCCTTCGTTTCCTTTTTATGACCCATCGTTCCTGTGACTTATTAGAGTGGGGGTGATTTCAGTATCTATGTAAATCCTAAAAAGTGCACACATGGACCCTATGTGTATCAAATCAAACTCTAAGTATCTCAGCCTTTGACAGTAGTGAGCCCGCCCAAGTATGTTAGAGCGATGTGCATGTTCTTACCTCTCGTCTTACCGCCTAACAACTGAAGAGCTGAAGACACACTAATCAAAGCATCAAAATGTCTTAAATGTCCTAGTGATCGCAATGGTGAGCCCACCCAGGTATGTTAGAGCAATGTGCAGGTTCTTACCTCTCGTCTTACTGCCCAACAATTGTGGACTAGGAGCACTCTATATTAAACAAACAACTTGGTTGACTGTATCGTCAACTTGCCATCCCTGGAAATGGCGCCAAAATGTAGTGTTGTTTTAATCAACCTTAATTGACTTATACTGCAACATTAATTGTCAACCCAGGGTAGGTCTTGTTGTTTCAATGGAGTTCGCATTGTCTGTGCCGATACAATCCAGCCAAGCATACGAAAGTGCAGAAAAACTGTAAAGGGTGTCGCTGATCTAAATTGTTGAATGAACCCATGCATGCAGATACAAAGACACTATACAGAATTAAATCACAACTCGCAACTATTGAAGTAAAGGCGCGCCACATAAGAACTAACATCTATTCCCGCTGGTTACTATTCCTCTGTTAATTAACTCTGTGTAACAACATAAAATAAATAGAAACAACAACAAATGCAATCCATGATTTCTACAGCAACAACGAAAAACCATAAATCAGTGAACTAAATTAGAATGTACACTACCTAAATCACTGTAATCCTTACCAAAGAGGAGGGCCCTTCCTCCTCAGCAGGGCGCAGGAAGAACACAAAAAGTGATTAACGAATCAGTTGGAAAGCAATAACAAAATCACCGTGCCAATTGATATTAAAATAAGTTCAGACATTATAGAAACAGAGTAACGATACTCCTCTATATGCCGTTGCTTGATACATAAAAAGTCAAGTCTTTTAAAACTATTACATCCCGAAAATTAGAAAACAGATCAGTCATTAGAATCTTCGATTCTCATGCTGATCCAAAAATAAAGAAGTTGCAACCTACTACTAAATAAATACATTAGTTATAACTTCTTGAGTCTTGTTGCCTCAAAAATAAACAATCCTATTGCTGACAATTGTTATGTGGAATAGTACCCACATTTCCAGCTTCAATGCAATAGTATTGAGCAAATGATGGTTCGGGATGATGCGGCACAACTGATGACAACACTATTGGTGTAACAATGGATCCATGTGAGGTGTAACAAAACGCGATGTGTAATAGCAACCTGTAACAACACCGATGTGTAGCAGCAATTTGTAACAGTAGCCACCTGTAACAGCAACAATCTATAACAACACCTAGTATGTAGCAGTGATATGTAACAACACTCAAGGTGTAACAACAAACTCTTCTACCCTTTCCTGCAGTTAACTCCTGTTGCCTATTTGCTTCTATAAGCCAACACCTAAAAAAGATAAACTTCCCAACATACTCCTTCAATGCTGGACCAGTTAGCCACAAAAAAGGAATAAAGCCTCATATTTATTCGGTAAAATACAACAAAGTAACATGACAGTAAAATGGATTAAAAAGGTAAGAAAAAAGAGAGTTTGGTCATATAAGGGCACAGGTCTGGAGGACAGAAATGTCAAAATAAGGGAAAGAAGGTGCAGAAAATGGGTGAAAAACCACACCCAACAACAGGAATCATAGTTAGGAGGGGTTCAGGCGGAATTTCAATTAAAAATCGAGCAACAGGTGAGACAAGGCATAGGTGAAGTATGGGCTTTACTTTATGGGAACGAGTTAATCGGTTATTGACTGCTCTCATTGTTCAAGGATCTTGATTATGACATTGCTTTTCTACGATTGTGGAGGTGAAGTTTCTTATATTCCAAGACCCACCAGAACGCTTATGACTAAGACACACATAGGTAGCAGTGAATTTGCTTGGAGATATTTTAAGAGTGATTAAAGGAGAAATGGATATTATGTTTCAAGGCTACATGAATATGGTCTCGTGAAGCCGCTTTGGAAAAAAAAACTGCCTGTGTGAAGTGAGTTTTGATCACGCTGGAGCCTCTTGAACGATTTGTGAAAATTTTGATGCCTTTGATATCGTGCATAATTCATATATGAGACATATTTCTTATTTTGGAAATCATAGATGAAAAGGATTGAAGTTGCTATAGGTTTGCGTTGAAGTTTAAACAGTGGGCCCATAACCCAGAAGTCCCAGGATCTATGGGAGGAGAATCAGAGTTTGCGCAGACAAGTGGAAGAGACAACATGCAAGAATTCTCTAACAGGTGATCAACTACCAACAACGTTTCTTGAGTTTCATCCCCTACAAACTAGAGAATCCCCATAAATCACATGCCATTGCAAGGTCGTTGGTTACTCATAATTATAGTATCGAAAAGACCGAAACTTCTGAGACATCGTTGCATTTAAGAATCAGCAGCATGAAGTCACAAGGCTGAAGCCTTAGGTGGAGTAGTTACAGTTGAGACACAAGCGTATGACAAGAGAACAACTTGCAGATTTGAGCATGAAAATATGTGAGAGAGACTTGAAATATTTATGCTTGTGTGAAATCATTATTTATATTTCTTGTTGCGTAGATGATGAATGGTATTGATATGTTATAGAGTATAATTGTGTGCATGTGAATTCCATTTGGGATTGTTGATTAATTGTCTATGATTGAGCCGAGGATCGATTAGTTTTGAATCTTTGCATTTTTGCTAAAGATTAAGACCTGTGAAATTACCAAGGAGATGATATGTTTGTTGTAGAAGTATCAGTAGACTCATTCAACTCTGTTATTATTATAGTTGTTCTGTGAATTAAGGGCGCTACCGTGTAAATCGTAGGGAGACAGGATTTTGGTCCAAATTCACAATCCGCGTGTCTCATTTATATATTATACTACCATGAAGCAGATGCTTGGTTGTTGAAATATTATGATTTGGAGCATTAACAAGTAACAATTATACGTGACACAAAAAAAAAATAGCACTAAGCCAAGAGAAAGTCACCAAAGTGCGTCTGTGAGTCCAAAAAACTCATTGTTATAAAGAGGAACAAGTAAATGTTTAAGTCATTGAAAAAAGTCAAGTCTAGATAAAAGATTTTGATAAAAAATCGTAATGAAGGAAACTTTTGTCAAAGGTCATGAGTTTGAGGTTATAGTCATAATTGTGAAATTCAAGTGAGTTTTCCAAGTAAAGTGGAAATGGTCAAAAGTCCTTAGAACTAAAAGTCTCTTGATGTAAAGTTGAATCATAAGTTAAATCAAAAGTGTATTCAATTCATTGAATGTAACACGTGCATGACGGTAGAGCCCGACACCCAAAGTATGGTCAATGTATTGTAAAGGCAATTTTAATAGATACTATAGTTGTTTGTAGCAAAGGAATAAAAGTACAAAGGAGTGCTTAGAAGGAAGGTTCAAGTGTAGTGAACCATTGGCCAAGTTAAGAGGAAATAACTTGATAAAGTGTTAGTACAATGTAGGTTACAGTGAACAAAGTGAAATTCATGAAAGAAGGATATGAAGATGACTATGGATAGTCATTTGCAGAATTTAGAGACAATACACATCAATGGTATCACAATTTGTGTTGGTGATGAAGAGTTTGAGAAAGAAATCATTGAATTGAAAGCACGAGTTGACATGTTGATGGAGTTACTACAAAATTAGAAACATGGACGGATAATGAAGAAGACAACTAGGTGGCCAGTCAAACAATTGATTGCAAGAAAACTTAAACACAAGTTGAAAGTTTTGTTAAAGGAAGTAGAAACAATCTAGATAACCATGATGAATGTACGAGAACAAGGACCGATGATTAGTGAGGATGATGATGATGTTGAAATGAAATCTGTTGATATGAACGTGGGTTCAATTCCCACAGATGGAGCCACAAAATGTTTGGAAGATAAACATAAATATTTGAGGAAATAATCATCTGTCAAGACTATAAAGTCTTAAATTTTTAAATCTGACAATTGGTGTGTGGATGCAGGATGTGTTACAGATGATGGACAAGACATTAATTTTGTTTCATGCACAGATGAAGACCAATATTTTGAAATGATTTTTGAAAGAGACCATAAAATGATAATGAAATGTGAAGAAGAACTACATTTGTTAGAAAAGATGTTGATGGAACCTTAAGCCAATCAAGTTGCAAATGAAGAAGAGAAATACTCAAACACACTTAACAGTGAAAATGTGGAACCTGAGATAAAATGTAGTTTTCAATTTAATGTTGAGGATACAAGTATAGAAAATAATGATGAATATGAATTAATGTTCCAAGATAATAATAGTCAATGTTAGCCTGAAACTAGATTGGATATTGAAACTGAAAAATTAAATAAATTGATGGGAAAAGCACAAAAACCAAGATATTGTAAGATGAGGTAGAAAGAAAACAACATAATACATTTGTCTGCTTGAGTATACATCAGTAAAGAAGGAGGAGAATTGCAACATAAATTTTTGAAGCCTGGAAGATAGGAAAGGAAAACCATAGAACATCAATAACATGAAAGAGCAACTGATTTATTGCAAGTGAAAGTTTGGGATGAAGGAGGATTTTTATCAAATTATGAAGACATATGTTTGGGAGACCATGATTTTATTTTACCTGGGGAGTCTGATGCAGGTGCATCTAACCTAGAGTTGAATGTTTACTAAAGGAGTTAATTTATTAAGATAGGGTCTAATTATTTATTGCATTTTCCTACAATTTTAGGAGAAAATGAGAAATAGTGTAATTAGGAGAAGATTCAAGAGTATTTTGGAAGAAGTGAGAGAATTTTGGATTAGTTAGCTCTTATCTAGGGATAAGGGATTAGGTGAGAGATTTTATGGATCATGAGAGATATTATGGGAGTTAGTTAAGGATCTAGAACCTATTTGGGTTCAGATCCACTTGTGTAAATCTAGATGAGCCCATGAGGCATGTAAGTGTGTAAGTAGGTGTGAGTGTGGCGAATGAGAGGTAATGAGTAGGCCAAGAGTTCTCTTTCCCTATGGTTAGTTGTTGCATCAACTAGTGAAAAATACCAAATTGGATAGGATTGTCCCTAAGCTAGTGTTTTTATATTTGGGATGTCATTCCCTTTGTTGTTATGAGAAGGCCCTGAACTATGTTCCGAATCCTAAATGGCTAGTGGGAGGCTCAGTGGAGAATTAAACCACTTAGTGCTTATTGAGTAAGTTGATAAAACACTAAGTTCTTACTAAATAAGCTAATAAACCACTTAGTGCTTGTTGAACATGCTAATAAACCACTTGGGTGCTTGATAAACCACTTGATAGGGTAAGCTAAGCCATTATTGTACTTTCTAAAAGAGATGATAAATTGTTAGACTAATCATTACACTAAGAGGGCGGATGAATCAATGTAAGGGCCAATTTTAATTGAATTAAATAATTTAGCAATAAATTAAAACTATAAACTTAATCATGCAAGATTAAATATCATATTCACATCAACACATGAAAACATCATATGCATGTGAAAACCCTTGTAGGAGAAACCACACATATTCTTATCTTCCATTTCTTATTACATTAATTTGCAGGGACCAACCCCCAAAATATATTTGCAGACACCAATCTGCTAGAGGTACCAACCCCCAAAATAGATTTGCAGGAAGCAACCTACTAGATGCACCAACAACCAAAGTTGTACAAGCACCAACTTGTTGTAGGCTACAACTTGATTGAGGCACCAACCTATGAAATATGCAAGCAAAAACGTGTAATAGGCTTCAACATGATCGAGGCGCCAATCAACTCACAATATTTCAAAATGGAACCACAAGATCAAAGCACAATCAATTCAACATGTTCTTCAATCACCAATTTGGAGTATATTCCACATATAAAAAATTGTTCATGAGTTCTAGAGCATATTGAAAATAACTATGACCTTTTTTTCTAAAAAATATGTCTTCATGACTTTGCAGCCCCCTCGTTTCAAATCAAAAGAAAATTCCAACCATTTCCTTTTTTAAAAAAAATTAAATTTGGCCATCAAAATAACCCATAAAAAACATTATAAACTTAACTTTCCTATAGAATGCACCTTTCCAGTTTGCTTCCTACGAAATGCACCTTTTAGGTCCATGTTCTACAAAATGCATATTGTCAATCTATTAATAGTTTGAAAAAAAGCACTTCTGATGGAAAAAATAAAATTTGAGCGAACCCAACCAAAATTGAACCTTTGACTTCCCGTGGCGCAACAAAATTTAACATTAACTATGATATTGTATTACTTGTTCAATTCAATCAATTGAAACTAATAAAAAACCACAACAATAAAACCTATCAACACCCATGGTGCCAATAAAATCATACATTGGAGAGGCACATCAACACCCACAATGCCAATTAAATCACACAAAGGAGAGCCATGTCAATGTCCACGGTGCCAATCAAATCACACAAAGGAGAGGTATGTCATATTGCAACAAGGCCCATGACAAACCACACGGTACCACACAATGGAGATCCATGCTAATCTACAATGCACAAATCATATTATCCCAATCATACTATGGAGAGCTAGGTCATCTACAATGAGGGCCCATGTCAAACCACATGGTGCCATATAACAGGGAGCCACATCAATCATACGACGAAGAGCTAGGTCATACTGCAATGAGGGCCAATGTCAAACCACACGGCATTGCTAGGACAATGAATTGTTCTAAAGAATCAAATAACTACCACACATTAAATTGTCAACCTAAGGATTCGTCTAGTTATTTCAAGGTTGTTTGCAAAGTATATGCAAGAGATGGTCCTGAAACTAACCGCAACTAATTCTCTAACAAAAATAAGATTAACTATAATAGAAGAATCAATCTGGGACTTGACACACACATTTAAATGATTTAGTTTTTAAATAAACTCTATTCCTGGTGACTTCTCTGTCCTGAGGTTCCTCTTCTGCTTTTCTCTTAGTGGTGTTGCCACCCTTCTCAGGGTTTGGGTGGTTTTCTAGGACTGTATCTGTATTAAGGACTTCTACATCCTCCTCTTCCTCCTGTAGGATGTCATATCAGTTGTGGTCTCACAGGCCTTTACTGCTTGGAGGCTAGTTGGGATTTTTTTTATTCCTCTGGTTTTGTTTCTTTCTTTGAACTTCCTAGAAACCCTCTGCGTCTTCTTTTGCTTTGGCCTAGCTATTTGGATTGGTTGCCTCTTCAGGTTCGAACTGATTCAGAGGGAATTAGTGAAACATGTGCCCATACACGTGGCATCTACGTCATGTAAAAGGTATATGCTCATAGTCCAGGGGTTGATGCCAAACTTCATCATGGTATTTGAGCTCTATGAATTTAGGTGGAGGCTCTGTTATATTCATGTAGATGCAAATTCAGGTATAAGAGGTATACCTCCCCCTCCACATGGAATCTGCGATCTTGACAAAGTTTCTAATGGAGTTTCCAATCCCTTCTAAGATCTCTGAATCCCAAAAGTCGACCAGTAAGGCAAATAATCTGACCTAGAATGACGCTGCTAAGAGTTTCTCTTGATTTGGGTTGTAACGTTCTTCCCAGTGCCTCAAAAAGATACTTCCATTGTTAAAAAAGTATGGTCCATTTTCGAAAACCATTTCTTTATCCTCCAGATTGGAGAAGATCACTATAAAAAATCCTTTAGCCCCAACTTCAACTCAATATGGCATTTTGGCTGCCATTTTTGTTGGATCCATTTGACCAAGTCCCTTTCTGTTGGCCAAACCCCGATAAATTTACATATTAGGGAATTGTCTTTCATGTACTTCCTGTATGTCTCCAGTTTTTTGTTGGGTATGATGAATCTCGGTTTTTTGGCAGCCCGTGGAAGACATTTCCCTCGCAAGTGCGCTTTCCACTGGGCACCAAGAATCAAAGGGCCTTTGCTATTTCCACCATGATTTCCTTTCATCATTGCTCCTTGACTACTTGTTTTGCTTGCCGCTATGTTTCGATATGAGGGGATCTCTCCCTTGCTAGCAGGTATGCTCATGCCTCTGTTAGAGGGCTAGAGTGAGGTAGGTACAGGTGAAGAGGTCGCCACCACTGAAGGTTTGCTACATAAGAATTAGGGTTTTCATACTTAAACCCTAGTTGATCACATGTCGCATTTCCACCATTCATCTTGATTGAAATATCACCAAATCTAGTAATGTTACAAAACTGATCAATTCCCAAATGCACTCTACCATAATTACTAGTTTCCTATGCAACATAATTAATTTTCCATGCAATTACATGGTGATATTCTTAAGAGTCAAGGATCTAATCAATACTACTGCTAGAATTATAACATAATACCTCTTCTACTAAAACAATAAATAAAGTATCACCTTCTAAAACTATAACAATGGCCTTGCATTTGTTTGTGATGCTTGAATTTATTTGTGTTGGTCAATATTTTCTCCTTATGTTCTCTCTTCTAGACCTAACATTCTCTTTTCATGTGTCCTATGTTTCCAGAATTAAAGAAAGTATACATCTTCTTGATTTTAACTTGCCTCTTGATATTGAACAACCATGTCTCTTACATTCAATTTCCATCCATGATTAGCTAATGCTAGAGCTTCTCCTCCTTGGTTTTCGACAATTGATTTGCATCAAAAATCCTCATTCATTAAACTATTTTTAACCTCATCAAACTGCAAGGTCCCTCGAGGTGTTGAAGTGCTCATAGTTATTACCAAATTCTACTAGATGTTTGGCATTGAGCACATCAGTAGGATGGCTCCAATTTCATCATCTAAAGAAATTTTGATAGATGTAAGTGTGATAAAGGAAAGTGTTCCATCTGCGGACAGAAGCAACCCCTCTAGCCCTAGAGTGGGTCTAGTCATAGCAATGACAAAACAACAATCGATTCCCTTAAATATTCATCATTGTAGGCCTATCTCAAACTGGTGGTTGATGAAGTTTCCGTTGCGCTGCTCCAGCTTCTGTTTCTTTCTCCTTAACGAGTAATTTACCTGAAACACCACAAGAAAATGACAGAGCACGTAACCGAGAACAAAAATGATCTATTTACTTATAAAGTCAAGGAATCATAAGCTATCAAGTAAATTATACACAAGATATAGGAAATCGTTATTGATTGTGTTAAAATAAATCAAGAGCAAAGCTTACAACCAAACCTTGATGTCGCAAGCCTTCTCAGAGGGTCTAGTTGGTAAGTTACTTCAAGCATTCACTCTCAAGAATGGGTCTCCCAAATGGATAATATCTCTCTCTCACTCACAAAATCTAATGCAAGGTTAAGGCACTCCATAACCTCTTACTAAACTATCAACAATTCCACACTTGTCAAACTCACACCAAAGCTATCTAATCTGCTTCAATCCAACTAGCAACTAGTAACTAGGAACTAGCTGATCATAACAATGATGAGTGCTTTTATAGGAGGAGGAGCCTCCATGAAATGAGGGAGAGGGAGCTTATCCTCAAGGGAGGTTTCGTAAAAGGTGGAACTACCATCCCATAGGAGGAAAGGCGAACCAATTTGACCCAACAACCAGTTCTAGAATCACCCAGAAGGCCGACTGTTTGAACTAATTTGCCAAATTTGGACCGTTGCAGGTCATGAACTAGGGCTTAGCGATGACATCGCAAGGGAGCAATGCTTTCGGACCAATCATTGCAATAAACCTCTAGAAGACTTGCATCGAGCCCTAAAATTCGGTCGTCGCAGGAAACAGGTGTACACCTGCGATGACATCACAATGATACAGTTCATGACAAGGAACCATCGCACTTTTCAAGGGTTTAGTTGTGACGATGTAGAAACTTAGCCAAAGAGGGTCAATCTTCAGCATTAGAGAGCACTTGCTTAATCTTCTTGCATGAGTAGGAAGATATGGACATGTTTATCAGATGTATGACATAGTGGAGGGACTAAGATGAGGTTAATGACAAATTACTGTGTAATAGATGCCCCCTAAAGCATGAATCCCGAGAGAGTGGGAGGGGTGAAATGCTTTAAGAAATCATAACCGAATTGGACCACCACCATGAAGAACCTGTAGGTGCAAGTACACCTGATATCTCTGATAGTGAAATACACGTAGTCTAGGCATGGTTGCAACCATCCAAAATACATATGAAGTTTGGCCGGTGGTATGGACGCAACCATCTAGTTAGTAAGACCATATATAAAGATAGAGGTATGGTCGCAGCCATCCATAAAGACTCAGATATGGTTGCAACCATCCAATCAAAGAGTCATGCATGTAATCGCGAACCAATCCACGCAACCCGAACATATGTAATCTTAGTCCGGGGTCTTGAAACCCAACCGATCATAGTACAAATTCTAGCATGCAAATAGATGTGCTAAAGTCGAGCATGATATAAAGTTGCTTGATTACCGGTCAATGATGGAAACCGTTAACAAGCATGAGAGAGACCACCAATAATGCCAATGGTTCTTAAGGTACTACCAGTACAATCCACTAAGTGTGAAAAAATGAGCTGAAGTCGAACACTCGTGGAATCACCCAATCGAAGACCAATGATGAAAATCTGTCATTAGGTGCAAAGAACTTGCCATTGAAGCATTCAAGCTCCAAGGTACTGAAAGGGATCTCTAAATCAACCTCCTGGATAATGAGTTGATGTCGGCAGGAGGTGACCCATCGCAGGAGGGCCATAATGTTTCCCCCATCAACGATGCGAGATAAAGAACAAGTGGTAGATGATGAGATAGAGTACCAGAGGAGGAGGTAAGGGTGTGAATTGCAGAAGGATTATAATCTTGAACATATCGGTGACAAGACTTCGGAAAGTGGTAGCATTTTGGTACCAAGGGATCAGAGGTTTTATGGAGACAACATGGATCAGATGGAATGAAGCAAAATGGAAACCAAAAACCCCGAAAGGCCAATGACGATGTGATGATATCCCAACCCGACGAGAAGCAAGAGTGTCAATGTTCAAGAGTGACTAGCTGCTGTAGGTAACCAATAACGAATTCCAAATTTTCCCCCACCATTGCTGGCGAGTACCCCAATTATTTTTGAAAAACAAGATTGAAGGGGATAGCATATGCTTGTGATATAAGTTGGACCTTTGGACGAATCCAACCTAGTAATAGTTTAACAAGCCCTAGGGAGGAGAAGCTCGAGTCTCGTCATGGTGACGAGTCCAATGTCGTCAGGGTTTAACGAGTCCAACATAGGTAAAATTCAGAGTATTTTTCATGTTTAGAGAGTTTGAAAAAGACATGGAAGAGAAAACTCTAAGGGGGGTCCTTTTTCATAAATTTGTGTCCCTTGAGCGCGAAAAAGTAGAAAATAATACTCAAGAGAATCGCTTGACCATTACAATCAAGGAGTAATTTTCGTAATTAGTGTTCCTGATCCAAAAAAGTAAAAAAGCGATTGGAGACACGACGTTTCATAACCAAAATCGAACTTGAAATGATAAAAGCCCAACCATCTTTTCATGTTTAAACGGTCAAAAAAGAACTGAAAGCAGACCACCATTTTTATTCTCTTCAATGAGTTAAAAATGGAAAAATACTCAGCAATCTTTTCATCTTTTACGAGTCAAAAAAGAGCTTAAAGGAGACTCATCCTAGAGGAACAAGTGGTATAAAGGGTAGCAACTGGTTTCGGCAATGGTGGAACTACTCAAAACATGTAATGGTCAAGAGGCTGGCTAATGAAAACAACTCATCACTGCGGTCTCTCAGGAAAGGAAAAACGACCAAGTGAAAGCATATGATCGACCAAGGAGATGGTGGCAATGGAATGAAACAACCAAGGCTCATTTAGCATAATTTAGTAGATAAAAATGACAATCACGAGATGTAAATCGGGTATGGGTTGATGTTTACACAAGCTTGAACCATGGAGAACTCTGCTTGGATTCAGTTTCATGTTTACATAAGCTTGAAACGAAAAACTATGCTTGTTATAAGTTCACATGCCCCCAGCATAATAACGCAAATTGAGGTACATGCCCCACAAGCTTCATTGCATCCAACAGAGTGGATCGAATGAAGGTTCACCTTTGAGATCTTGGAAAGACTCGACTTGGATTTTATCAGATCTTAATCAAAGGCTTGATTTGGAAAGGGAGTTGTTTCATTTTTTAATGAGGTTGACACAGTGAAAGAACTATCCTCATAACCTTTGTTTCATTCTTTAATGAGGTTGACACAAGAAAAGAACTATCCTCGGAACGCTTGTGTCATTTTTTAAGGAGCTTGACACAAGAAAAAAACTATGCTCAACACGCCTGGTTTCATTTTTTAACGAGGTTGACACAAGAAAAGAATTGTCCTTGGGACTCCTTGATTCATTTTTTAATGAGCTTGACACAAGACAAGGAACTATGCTCAAGACTCCTTGATTCATTTTTTAATGAGGTTGAAACAAGGTCAAGAACTTTCCTCAAGACTCCTTGTTTCATTTTTTAATGAGGTTGACACAAGAAACAAACTCTCCTCGGAACACCTGTTCATGGGCCATACAAAAACATGACACCCAAGAGATCTTCACTAGATGGAAGAACCACACTCTTGGAGAAACACATGTCATTAGGCACCAATGACAGATCAGGTTCCAATGCCCCCACTACATGATGTACGAGACCACCTGCATGATCATCAACAGATGCGGAGGCGGAACGGGTAGCCACATAATTGACTTGTGGCGGGGAAGGTACCGGTTGCGAGCAAGAACTAATACAGGACAACGACGGCACAAGAGGCACCGGGTGACTAAAGAACGATAGTTGATCTATGGTCACCATTCTTCCATCGCGCGGAAAACAGACCACACATAAAAGCGAAGAAACAAGAGCCCCCATGGCATAAATATGGTCACGACCAAGGAGAAGACTGAAATCTAAAGCACCTTGGACAAGCATCGTGTCTATATAGATGGTTTTGCCTCCCAAAGTCACAGGGAACTTTGGAAGGATCCCCAAAGGTTGACTAGTTCCTCCGTCAAAAGCCAACAGATTCTGAGTAATAGGCACAAGCAGTGGGGAGCCCAAAGCTTGCCAAGTAGTGGAAGGCATAAGACTGACAGACACACCTTCGTCCAAGAGAGTGCCTAGTACGGCCTTGTCATAGGCGAGCACAGTAATCTAGAAAGGCACATAGGATGGCAGACGGAATGCAGTCAAATGGTTCCAGTCAAAAGAAACAACTGAACTACTTGGCGGGGGTATCGTATGATTGCCCCCCTGCTCTACAGGAACCAAAGAAGGACTCTCTTGATCAGCGGGGATAGGAGGGTCATTCTCAGACTCAGGAGAATCCAACGAGACGAGAAGAACATGAGTAGAATGATCATGACGCTCTTTTGGAATAGAGTGAACAACTGGCAGCAAACCCAAGTCGACACTTTGTCCAACCAATGGTTGGTCAGGAACAGGCTTAGCACAGCCAGGCTCAGGAAGAGGAGGATGGACAAGAGAAGAATCTAAGTCAATCTCTTTGTCAATGGGGATAGGGTCTAAAGAGAGCCTCTAATAACCAATGAGAAGTCGGGGTGAAGAAGCTGTAAGACTTTCCAAAATGGCGGAAGCTTGATCCATGAGCAGATAAAGGTGAAGGGGATGATTTCCTTCACATAGTCTACAAGGGAATCAAATCTTCCTTTTCTTCTTACCTTTGCCAGTTGACAGGGTAGCATCATCATGAGCTTCAGAGGACAATGAGGGATGAGCCGGATCATGAAACCAAACTTCTAAGATCCTGGGAATGCTAGGAAAATCACGAAGAAGATGGTTGCCCTTGCACAACTTACAAGGAAACTTAACCTTCCGCAGAGGAGCAGAAGGTGTTCTAACCTGAGATGTACTCAGAACATTAGTTGCTCGGGCGGCCTCGCGCTTATCCAACTTCTTCTTCTTCTTCGTCTTCATCTTCTTCTTCTTAGCCTCCTGGTTACTGGATATGGAACTTTCACCAGGAGAAGGAGGAGAGGAGGGTGAAGAAACATGGGAAGAAGGCATAGGCTCAACCTTGGAATCATCGTGTCGTGATTCAAACGAAGGAGATAGTGGAACAGAAGTCATGATGCTCGGGACCACTGAGGTTGAAAACAACCAAATGGGTAAACCGATGGTTAACCCAGGTAAGGAAAATGTTTCCATATACGGAGCACCGACATTTCCAAAAGGAGGAAATGGACCAGGAGTTCCATCTAGGGGAAGACCTTGGTTGGTAGACTCGAGGATGGTTGCCATTGGCGACGAGCCTAAAAAAACACCCGAGCTGTAATGAAGAACTTGAACTGTTACCAGGAATAGTTCATGGGCAGTAAATTTTATGACACAGGAACAAAACTTGACCTTTTCATGTTTCAAGAGTCGAGAAAAGGACAAAAAGGTGACTCTATCTCTTTCGAGGTTTAATGAGCTTGAAAGGACAAGTGCTCAGATGAACGTTTTCTTTTAAGGAGTTGAAAAGGAACGAAAGTGACTACTCTGGAGAACTAGGCAAAAGGTTTACCAGACAGACCATAAAACTACATATACACCTTGGTGCAAATGAAAGAGAAATGACCAAGGACTTTCCGCACGATAGTCAATCTTCCCGAATGTTGTGTTCGGTGTGTTACGGTTTGTAAGGCGGCAAGCACGGCTTCTTATGGATGTAGGATGATAACCTAGTTGGGTCTCCCAATATATACTCGACGGTACAGGGAGCACAAGTCCGTATTAGCACCTATTAAGTCATAGAAGGAGGAATCACCCAACCTTAAGCAAAAGCAATAGTGATTAGGTTTAATGGCGCCAGAGCACGTCTCTAGCCTAAACCTCTAAATAATGTGCGTTAAGTTCCAATGCGTTGTTAAGTTCATTCAATTAATTTTATAGTTGATCTTGAATTAGGTTTCAGTTTTCAAGCCCTACTGTATGTATATCAAAAATCCCTAGGATGCAACTAGAATGAGTAAAGCATCATTCATTTCAATGAACACCTACTTAAATAAAGGTAGAAAGTTCATTCCCAAACCAAGACAAAACCAAGACAAGCAAATGTAAGCGCTAAGAAACACAATGCATTAACACACCAATCCTACAGTGCATCGATACTACTAATGAAAGATTGAAAGTTTGCTTTCCAATTTCTCAAAACATGAAAATTTGTAATGCAAATGTACTTTCACTTTCGTATACTAAATGAATGCAATCTCTTGATTTTGATTTTTTTGTGTTTGAATTTAAAGAGACAAACAAGCGAGTGCAAACTGATGAATCCAAACAATTGTAATCTATGCTTGGTAGTGAAGAAATTGAATCAATCATTAGATAACGTTTCAATAATCGACACTAAAAATCGACCAGCAAAACAAGCGGCAAAAACTTCAAGCAAGTCAATAAGACAGTTGCGGATGAACCTTGGATAGACAAGTAACCTAGGCAAATGGTTCGAAAAACTAGAAAAAGCTAGGTCACAGGGCTAAAGAGACAAGATTCACTCAAATGAAGCCAACAAGCAATAAGCCTTAGCCAAAATCAATCAAAACAAGCTAATGAGAGATAAGAAACAGCAGGGGATAAACAAGACTGATGGATTCAGGAGGTAAAATTGTAAAAACAACTTTACAGGAATCGTCGCAGGTGTTACACTAACAACTTGATACTAGTTTCAAGAGTACACCTATTTTTAGAGACGTCGTCGCAGGTGTTACACTGACAACCTGAGACTAGTCGCAAGAATACACCTGTTTTCAGAGACGGTCTGATTTTAGGAATCGTCGCAGGGATTAAACTAGCAACCTGAGACGAAAGCCAAATCATTGCAAGCACAAAGCTAGAACATCAAAGACTTCGTTGCAACTGTTAGGCTATCTTCAGTGACGATCTTACTTAAAGCAAAAGACAAAGTAAAATCACCTAAATGACACCAGATTGATCTTCCAAATAGTCAGAAGGACTCCCAGATTGACCCAGGTAACCCAAAAAACTGATGGTTTAACCCAAAAATCAAGAGACACTATATCAAAAGACAAACCAAGAGTAAAAAAAAAGAAGAAAACACAGGAAGGACTCCCCAGCAGAGTTGCCAACTTGTGATGATAGGAAAGTGTTCCCTCTGTGGACAGAGGCAACCACTCTAGCCCTAGAGTGGGTCTAGTCACATCAAAGACAAAACAACAATCGATTCCCTTAAATAGTCATTGTTGGAGGCCTACCTCAAACTGGTGGTTGATGAAGTTTCCATTGCGCTGCTCCAGCTTCCATTTCTTTCTCCTTAACGAGTAATTGACCTAAAACACCACAAGAAAATGATAGAGCACGTAACCGAGAACAACAATGATCTATTTACTTATAAAGTCAAGGAATCATAAGATATCAAGTAAATTATACACAAGATATAGGAAATCTTTATTGATTGTATTAAAATAAATCAAGAGCGAAGCTTACAACTAAGCCTTGACGTCACAAGCCTTCTCAAAGGGTCCAATCGGTATGTTCC
Source organism: Pinus taeda (assembly GCA_000404065.3). NCBI lineage: Eukaryota > Viridiplantae > Streptophyta > Pinopsida > Pinales > Pinaceae > Pinus > Pinus taeda. The sequence goes on from APFE030530921.1 coordinate 31,342, forward strand.
TTCAAGCATTCACTCTTAGGAATGGGTCTCCCAAATGGATAATATCTTTCTCTCACTCACAAACTCTAATGCAAGGTTAAGGCACTCCACAACCTCTTACCAAACTATCAGTAATTCCACACTTGTCAAACTCACACCAAAGCTATCTAATCTGCTTCAATCCAACTAGCAACTAGTAACTAGGAAATAGATGATCATAGCAATGGTGAGTGCTTTTATAGGAGGAGGAGCTTCCATGAAATGAGGGAGATGGATCTTATCCTCAAGGGAGGTTTCATAGAAGGTGGAACTACCATCCCAGAGGAGGAAAGGTGAACTAAGACCCAACAACCAATTCTAGAATCACCCAGAAGGCCGACTGTTTGAACTAATTCGCCAAATCTAGACCGTCGTAGGTTATGAACTAGGGCTTAGTGATGACATCGCAAGGGAGCAATGCGTTTGGACCAATCATTGCAATAAAACTCTGGAAGACTTGCACCGAGCCCTAAAATTCAGCCATTGTAGGAAATAGGTGTACACCTGCGACGACGTCGCAACGATATAGTTCATGACAAGGAATTGTCTCACTTTTCAAGGGTTTACTTGCGATGATGCAGAAACTTAGGCAAAGAGGGTCAATATTCAGCATTAGAGAGCACTTGCTTAGTCTTCTTGCATGAGTAGGAAGATATGGACATGTTTATCTGATGTATGACACAACGGAGGGATTGAGATGAGGTCAGTAACAAATTACTGTGTAACAGTAAGCTACTTGGAATTTATATTAAATTAATTGGAATGCTTTGCAACTTAAGCACCCTCCTTCATCTTGAGGTTATTCAACTTATTCGTAAAGAAAACTTTGTTTAATGTAATATTTTTCTCATACAGATCATGTAGATTTTTTCCATAGACCTTCAATTGTCTTCTCACTACCTACATTGAAGAAACCATTATTTTCTAAACATTGATGTATTGTGGCAATGATATTCGTATCTAGCTTAATTTAATATACTCCCTCAATTGGAAAATAATAATCCTTCAACATGAGTATCTATGATTTCCAAAGGGAAAAATTCGCCTCATTTAATTTATCCATTTCACTTAGCGTAATTGTTTCCATGCTTATCAAGACCCAACTTAAGCAATAACCTAGTAATACTCAATTAGACCTTACATGTTCACGAGGAGACAAACATTCCTAGGTATGCAATACCCCTCTATCTCCCATGCTTCAAACTATTAGTTGAGGTAGAAGTAGGGGAGTTGACCAGTGTAGCCTGAACACTTTTGTCACCACTAACTATAGGTATGGACATTTTGGAGGCCTAATGTCTTCAACAACCTCTAATCTCATCCTACAATAAACAACTAACAACTTGGTTCTCTTGTAATAATTATTAAGCAATAACAAGGAGATCATCCATTCATTTTGTGACCTTGCCTTCAATCTTAATCTTAAGGCATCATCACACAAGGCACATTTAATCCTAGGATCACACAAATGTTATATTACTCAAAGACATGGGAAAAGAGTAACAAAGAAGAAACTAAAGAGTTGGAAAAAATTATTTAATATATTTATCTAATTTCCTTTTCAACAACATATAGAGGTTTGATTCATATGATGAGTGTTTGAGGCATCTACAGCCTTCAAAGAAAAACATGCAATTCCACAGATGATATTCACCAAAATATTTGGGCATTTAATGAATTAGAAGAATATTCTAGTTATTTCCTTGACTATGTTGGACTATGTTGGGTGGTAAATGCATAAGTATTCACCAACAAATAATTAGAATTACCTCTAGTAATTTCTAGAAACACTTGGATTTTGCTTCACAATTAACATCAACACCCTTGAATGCCCCTACTACAAAATACTTTTACAATGCTAATGATTGATTTTTATAATTCCATCAAGTTCTAAAATTATTCTCACCAAATTTTTATGTCAATTTTTTTGTTGAATGGATTTTAATGAAATAATTTTTATTTTTCTAATTCCAAAATCAACTCCCAAAATTTCCCTTTTTTGAATCTCTTAATTCTTACTCTTCTATTCAAGTTATGATATCAACCCTTTGTACTCTATTACCCAAAAATTTGTCATATCAAACCTCCCTACTCTTTTACCTAAAGAAATTGTGATATCAACATGTTGATTCTTTATCCTAACTACCCTAATTATTGATATGTTAAAGCTTCCATGAGTTGTTTATAATGATTTTCACTCCTTTTAATTCAATACTCCATAACTTGTTCTACCTCTATGAATGTTTTACATGCACTCATCATTCTCATTAGTCATATGCTCATTTTCAATTTATTGGTTATATTATTCAAACATTACTATATACCTTAAATAAAAAATAGTTTGTGGTTTAATTTTAGTGGTTGAGTGCTTTGAGCTTCATTTGGAGGTTTCAAGGCTCACTCCAACTCACTATATTTATGATGTATTTAATATTATAGATGTTCTAAACATTTTAAAACCCTAACGTTTCAACTTAAATGCTTGAGAATGAGAGATATATTCCAAACATTTTTAAAACATAAAGAATTGTCATAAAATATCAAAACTTGTCATCAATATTGTTGCACAATTGGTCAATTGTGCAAATTAACCAAAAATTCCATTAGTAAGTGTTGATGGTGCTGGATCCACCAACATTCAGGGGATCACCCCGGTATGAAGGCCCAAATAGACCTCACACCGTTTGGTGTGGGAATCGCATCCAGTATGATGGCCCAGTTTCCATTGTCTTAAGGAATTGCCTTAAATATTGTTTGTCAACATAGGAGAGTAGTCTGCTCTGCCTTCGAGAAGTGAGGTTCGCCTGCCTAGCGAGTGCTAGTGTACTCATGTCAATGGTCCTTTCACTACAAATGGAAAGGGTGAAAGTGATTCCCAAGTTGGTTGGGATGTAGTCCCAACTCAGCTAGGAACACACAACACAATAGGACATGCACAACTTCTAGAGGAGAAGTCCATACAGATGTGGAAATCACAACATACAAGGTAAGATAACACGTACAACACTTAACAGATTAGTTCGAACGAGTGCAACGATTGTTACAACAAGCTTCATGTGAAAGGTCTGTCTGATGTCTGGGAGAGTAGTCTACATGGGTGAGACAACGTTAACAACATATACAACACATTTCCATTAATAGATTATGAATTACAACAAGTGAAACAGTTCAGATCTACAACACAGGTTAAAGAAACATGCATTACAAGTGTTAAAGATTAGTATTACAAAAAATACAATACATGTGTGAAAATGTGCTGGCCTATTAGCAGGCTTATGAATAAAGTGAAAATTCTAAGACACATCATTACACCATACATCACTAACCCTGAGTGCAGGGTGTTGAAGCCACTACTAACTCCTCAAAGAAAATGTTACAGACTCTCTTAGCTATGTGGGAGGAGCTGAGGTGAAAAAAAGTCCTTTGCATGTACAAATGAGGGGGTACTTATAGCCAAGGGTGAAACTGACCCTTATGGTTGTTCGACTACCCTCATGACCATTTGACTTCCATGACTTTTCAACTTACATGACTCTTTGTTCAACAAGTGGGTCTCTTGGACTTCCACGTTACGTCACATTGATTGACAGCATAGCCCATAGAAGAGATGTGGGCGACATGACAGTGTTAATACATTCGTGATGTTGTTGAAGTGCATGCTAAGATTTAGTGCTCTTAGGTGATGGGTGTCTCCATGGTCTATCACAACTTCACCTCTGCATGGCGAAGTGCGCAGAGTCTTCGATGGTCCCTGGTTTGCTTGATGAAGCTTTAGCATGTTGTTCCTTGCTTGCATGTTCGAAGGCTTGACATGCTCATCTGTTCGTGAAGGTGCATGTTCGTCGCATTCATCCGTTTCACATGCATCATTTGTTCATCCATTAGTGAACCTCTCCTTCTACATGTGCTCCCTTCATTCATTCCATTCATCATCTTGCCATGTTTGTTGGTGTACCTGTACCTGCAGTTGCTCATGACGAGACGACATCAAATCCAAAACCTCCTAGCCTACCATGGCACATGATCATTTCAGATGCAGGTGACTGGGAGAGGCAGCAAGGTTGTGAAGCGGGATGATGGTTTTGGGCACTATTGATGAAAACTACGCAAAAGTCACTGAGTGATGGAGACAGGCAATCTGAGTTGATAGTGACTATTTGCGAGTTCTAGCTCGACTGGGAGGAAAAATTGCACACATTTTGGGAGAGACAGTTCGGGCTGCAAGAAGGCAAGGTAGGCAGGATTTGCATAGTTTCTAGAGCAAGTAGGTAGCAAGGCCTGGAAGGCCAAAATTGTGCAACTTTTTGGAGGAACAGGTTGGACTGTGAGGAGGTTCAGTAGGCAGGGATTGCACAATTTTTGGGAGGAACTGCCCGGGAGACTGGCAACCAAAACTACACAATTCCCAAAGGGAACTAGCATTTGGCTACTGGTGTCACTGGTAGCCAAAAATTCATAATTCACAGAGGGAACTAGAAGTTGGCTGCTCAATCATAGGTAGCAGAAATTGTGCAATTTCTGAAGGGAACTAACAGTTTGTTGCAGGGAGCTGCTGGAAGGGGAAACTGCACTGAGGTCGGGAGGTTGTCTTATTGATCATCTCTGTGCAATTTTTGATCTGAGCTGACTAATGGGTAGCAAAAGGCCTACTCATGAACACTACGATATTTTTGATATGAACAGTCGGTCGGCTGTTGGGATGATTGACTAGGAAAACTGTGCAATTTTCTGAGGGAGATAGGGACGGGCATTTGGTGCCTGTCTGAACGGTTTGCACAATTTCCTTAGTTAGCTGAGCGAGTAAGGTTAGTGGCCTCTGTGCAATGTTTGAGGGGATTCAGTCTCGGGGTGACTGTCCGGGTGGCTAGCATGAGAGTTGATTGAATTTCTTGCGGGCAACGAAGCTTGAAAATACTAGCTTGGTGATTTTGCGTTGTTCTGGTTGACAGTCGATCGAGTCGAAGGTGGGGTGATGGTCTGGCTGTCAGAGGGGAGTCTGATCATTAGAACTTCAACAAAAATGACTAAGTGTGTAAACGATCGAAATATGCATAGGTGATCATACAAACACACCCTCACATGACTCGACAACAAAACGACCCAAACCATCTAGACACACATGTTCAACATGACTGATCAACGGTGCAAGTTCTAAGCGTGACACTCATGATTGACCGTTCATTGATCAATACAACACTTGCACAACATTGAATGTGACTCCCCGTGTGAGTGTGACAGATGCTTTCATAGCGAACACAACAAGCACATATGAAGCGAAGACTCTGAGCATAACCAGAACATGGTCGTAAGCATGACTTAGACACCAACATATGGGAACTTGAATGAAAAGAGCAAGCAAGGTGGATGCAAAGACTCACACAAGCTCACGAAGTGGACCTGAGTCTGTGCAATCATCAAGTGAAACTCTTCAAGGGAGGCTCTAAAATTGGTGCATGCCAAAATTTTGGAGGGTGGTTGTAGCCGCTAAAACACTTGGCAACACATTGGTAGAACTCCAGCTTCTCTGTTTCAGTTCATTGCTAGCATAGGGCCTTGGTCTTTCGAGGAGTATTGAATTGCTGTGCGGGTTACTTCAGTTTCCCCACTTTCCTGATGGACATACATGGTTCACCCTTTGCCAACTCAGTCAAACACAATAAAAAATTCAGCTTAGATCTTAGTGTTTTGAATTCGGGAAGGGTAGTTTAGGTTGTGAGTTGAATATTTTCAGAGTATATGTTTTCATCTCTGGTGTTGCTCCACTACCAGCTAGCCTGGAAAGTGCGCCGATGGAATCACGCAAGAACACACACATTGCTCCACTATCAGCGAGCCTGATCAGTACCCTAGTGGAGTTGCATGCTTCACCTCTCTGCGTAGGAAGCCTTTCTCTTCTTCACATTTATATTTTTCAAGAGGACTATGAATAGGAACTTATTAATTTTTGGGGTGGAAGAGGGATCTCGTCTTATTGAGAGGATAATAGGTTGTTCCTTCTGCGAAGCATGTAAGACCTATGACATAGGTTTGCTCGTTTAGATTTTCCCCTTCTCCGTTTCTACTAGTTGGATGAGCTTGAAAACATAGAGCAAAAGGCTGAGTTCAGGCATGGGGCTTCCCACTATGGACATAGGTTCATGGTTGGACCAAAACTTCCCTTACAGACAGTTCGAATTTTCCGTCGAGACTTCATCGACTGAAGGTTATAACTAAGCATAGAGAAGATGGACACAAGATTGGCCAAGTGTTGTAGTGTCACAAGTCTCTTCAAATTTCAGCCACATATTCTATTCAAAAGCCAGAGCGTAGTAGTTGGAAGCACTTATTTCCAAAAACAAAAATAGTAATATATCAAACAAACAACATGCACATGAACAAAAATAGTAAGTAGAATCAAACAAAGCAAAAACAAAGATAATAAGCAAAACACACCAAATGAAAAAAACAAGAAGCAAGTAGACTATGTACATGGCACGGGCGTGGCCCGACCTACTGAAAATAATGCTTGAGATCTTGGCCTTTGGCAGGAAGGTTGTCAATCCTCCTGCCCAGTGTTTTCAAATGATACATGTGTGGGCCAAGCTTCTCGTAGACCAGTGCAACTCCATCGGGTTTCGTTACCGAAATCTGGTGGCATTCCAGAAGACCTTCAACTAAAATGATCCAAGTGGATATTGGTGGCCACCCAAAAATTCCACTTGGACCCCCACCATTGCTTCTTTCAGTTTTTCAGTTTCCTTAATTTGTAGCACAGTTTACTATTTTTAGCAGTTTTTCGGGTCCTAAACTTCCGGAGCCGTTTTGAGGCCCTAAACGACGTTTTTTTGGAAATCTACTGCCAATGATTGTTTGTCAAAAATCATCTTTTCCATTGTATTCCTCAGAGAGATCTTTCCAACATGCTATCATGCGCGTCAAATGGAGATAATATGACCAAGTCACGACCCTGGGAAGTAGGCTGTCCAACTAACCCCAACGGGGCCCATAAACTCTTGGTGTTACATCTCCTCGGGTTAGAGTGTGGTTGTTTAGGGTTTTCTCTTATTGTTAAATAATAAAAAGGCCCTTGAGCCTCATTGTAGTTCAGTTCAGAGGCATGTAGTTGCCACATCTCTTCTCAGAGATAAGCCACCATCGCCCTAGCTAGTGTATTTCCATCTATGTTTGTAAGCATATTTCAGTGTTTTACATTAATGAAATGAAGTATTATTTCCGCTGCATCTCTGTGTTTATGGTTATCTCTGTAATTTGTTGCATTCCTGTTTAAATATGGATTAGTGGTATCAGAGCGGTCTACTTTTTTTTCTCTATTTTTCTTTGCATGTCCCCAATGAGGTTGGGATATAAGGAGTTAGGGCTTGAACTGGTCGAAACTTTGCGAGACCAGCCTCGCAAATTCCAATGGCCTCCCATGGCAGATGAAAAGAAAGATGAGGGGGTAGGAGATCCTATCAAAATATTGTTCGAAGAAGCCCTCGAGCAACAAAGGAACGCAATGATGGATAACTTTGTCCAGATCCTTCAGCAGCTACCCAAGGGCAACACATCGGCTTCCAACAGCTACTCTGGAAACACCACATCGTTTAAGGTATAAGTTAATGTTGAAATCCCCATATTTGAGGGTCAGATAGACGTAGATTCCATCGATAAATGGTTAAATCTGATAGAGGGTTATTTTTTTGTTCATGATTTTTCCAATCAGGAAAATATTATTTTCACGCTTCTCAAAGCAGCCCCCCACATCAAGGACTAGTGGGAAACCTACTGCAAGCAGAAGGATGAAAGTACAGGCTCACTATTTTTAGGCACACCCACTTGGAATTCATTTTGGCATGCCATCAAGGATCAGTACTACCCTGTTGGAAGCTATGAGGATCAATACATAAAGTGGACCAAGATGCGGTAGAGAAGGGACCAAGACGTGCCTGAGTTTACCAATATTTTCCATACCCTTCGTACAAAGTTGGGTATCAAGGATTCAGAGTAGCATTTGGTACTCAAATACCATGGTTGCCTACACAAGTACATCCAGGAAGAAATAGAATTCCTGAACATATCCTCCCTTGGCATGGCATACGGATATGCCGTCAAGGTCGAGCAAAAGTTTAAATAGAAGAAGTGAGACTTTGGATCTGTGAATCTGAAGTAAGGGAAAGGTGCCACCAAACCGTAGAGAAAAGGGCAAAGCTAAGGAGGGGTGGCCCAAGACAACCCGCCAAATCTGTAAGCAAAGAATAGTGCCACGAAGCTAAAAAGGGACACGAGAAAGTGGTGTGAGTTCCATAAGAGCTCCACTCACAACACAAATGAGTGTCAGGACAAGCAGTCACTGGTGGTCGAGCTAAAGGTTTCATAATTAGATGCATGTTCTGACTCTGAGTCAGAACTTGACAACGGGAATGACAAAGGGAAGCAGATTATCGATGCGGAGTCCAACACCACCGTTGCCACCACGAAGATCCAGAAGGAGGAACCCGAAGATCCAGAGGAGGAGGAGCATCTCTTCCACTCCCAGATGTGGGTAAAGGGCTCCCACTACAGTTCATTATCGATAGCGGGAGAACGTCATTTCGGTAGAGGTCGTGAAGCAGCTGGGCTTATTGACCACAACACATCCACAATCATACACCATCGGGTGGCTTCACCAAGGACGGGATCTTCACGTGAGCCAGCAGTGTCGCCTCCCATACAACATCAAGCCCTTCACGGATGAGGTATTGTGTGACATTTCTCCCCTTGAAGTTTTTGATGTATTATTAGGACAACCATACTTGTGGAAAAGACATGTTGTGTATGAATCAAGGCCCCATGCTGTTATTGTTACTTTGGGAAATAAGTTTTACAGGATACCAGAGGTAGCACAGCCTACCATCATCTCTTTGGTTACTGCAAAACAATGCAGTAAGCTCATTTCCAAAATCAGGAAATTTGTTTTCCTAATGATACACCCTCAAGGAAAGAAGAAGATGGTGGCCACGACCTCTAGACAGGGCCCCTCCACACGATAACTAGAGATGGACAAGGTTGTGGAGGAGTACGAGGACATCTTCACCTCCCTCGCAGGGGTTCCTCTGCACTGTCAAGTCAAGCACTCCATCGATTTGACCCCAGGTGCACTGCTACTCAATGGACCAATCTATCGGCGCTGCATTCTGGAGAACGATGAAATCAAGAGGCAGATTCAGGAGCTGCTACAGAAAGGTCACATCTGTCCGAGTTCATCGCCCTATGGGAATTCGATTGTGTTGGTATAGAAGAAGGATGGGACTTGGAGACTCTGTATTGACTATCGGGCACTAAACAAGATCACTGTTTGTAATAGGTACCCGATCCCATCGATTGATGACCTCCTAGACCAACTGAAGGGGGTAAAATATTTCAGCAAGATCGATTTGAAGTCAGGATATCACCAGGTACCAATCGAACCCTTTGATGTGTGGAAGACTTCCTTCAAAGCCAAGGAGGGCCTTTTCAAATGGTTGGTTATGCCTTTTAGATTGATGAATGATCCTGCAACCTTCAAGAGGCTAATGGATGACATCTTGCAGGCATTCACCAACTCATTTGTAGTGGTATACTTGGATGACATCCTAATCTTCAGCCAGAGTTGGGAAGAGCACGTCCACCACATCCGACAGGTTCTCCAAACACTACGACAACACAAGTTATGTGCCAATTTGGAGAAATGAACTTTTGGCATGACTCAGGTTCAGTATCTAGAATACATTATTGATGATCAGGGGGTGCATGTGGATCCAGCCAAGATCCAAGTCATTCGGGATTGGCCATCTCCTACCACTCTGACAGAGCTCCACAACCTTCTAGGTCTTGCCAACATCTACCATAGGTTTGTGTTGGGATTTTCTCATATCACTTGGCCCCTTAGTCGAGTCACCAAGGGAGGAGTGAAAGAAAAAATATTTTGGTCTGAATCTCAACATAAGACATTCACAGAGTTGAAAGATCGCCTTTGCTCGGCACCGGTGCTTGTGTTATCAAACTTGCAACAACCATTTGAGGTCGAGACAGATGCCTCTGACTATGCTATTGGGGTAGTCCTTACTCAACATGAGCATCCAGTGGGATATCACGGTGAGACACTTTCAGACACAGTCTGGAAGTATCCCATTTATGACAAAGAGATGTATTCCATTGTGCAGGCCTGCCGACAATGGAAGCATTACATTTTGGGGAAGGAAACAATCATCCACACAAATTGCCAACCCCTATAGTTCATATAGACCCAAGGGAAATTGCAAAATGATCGCCATCAAAAGTGGTCCACATACTTGCAACAGTTCCATTGGAATATCAAGTATAAGAAGGGAAACACCAATAATGTTGTAGATTGCTTCAGTCGACCACTGATCATGGCGTTAACCACTGTGCTCAACTCTTGTGGGCACGAGACTTCTGATTTTCACCTCCAGGATCCCCTGTTATGCCACTTGGGTCACCTTTGTGTTACTTCAAGTGAGTGTGCCAAGATGATTTGGGAAGCACACTATAGTCGGGCTGCTGGGCATTTCAGGGTCAAGAAAACGGTGGCAATACTGCAGAAGTATTTTTATTGGCTGAATCTTCGATAGGATGTCGACAAGTACATCAGATCATGCACTGCCTGCGCCATTGCCAAACTGACCATCAAGAAGCAAGGCCTCTATAGCCCATTGCCTACCCTTAGTCAACCTTGGGAATCCATCTCCATAGATTACATGTCAGGCCTTCCTTCCACTAAGCCTGGAAATGACTGTGTTTTTGTGGTCGTCCACAGGTTCTCGAAGATGGCCATTATGGCGGCTTGCAAGAAGAATATCAAAGCTGAAGCCACTGCTAAAATCTTCTCTGAACGAGTGTGGGTACACTTTGGGATCCCATAGTCTATCATCTCAGATTGGGACAATAGGTTCCTCAGTACATTTTGGTCCAGTCTCTGGTCAATGCTAGACACCAAACTCACTCAGTCCACAACCTTCCATCCTCAAACTGATGGCCAGATAGAGGTTGTCAACAAGATGATCATACATATTCTGCACATGTACAACTCAAAGCATCCATGCACATGGGACGAGAGCCTCCCCTATGTTCAGCATAGCTACAACCGAGCTCTCCACAACTTGACTAGCCACAACCCTTTTCAGGTGGGCTTGGGATTCCAGCCACTATGTCCCATTGATGTGGCCATGCCATTTGCAGCTACTCATGCAAATTCAGCTCATGTCCAGTCCGAAATAGATAAGGAAAACAACTTCATTGAGCACATCCAACATATTCGCTAGCAGGTCCATGACATTTTGGATAAATCAAATGCCAAGTACAAGCAGTGACATGATCAACATTGGGTGCCACACAAGTTTCAGGTGGGAGACAAAGTCTGGTTTCATTTGCAAAAGGAACGCCTTACCGGAGCCTATCAGAAACTCAGACCACTCTGATATGATCCTTACACCATTACCAAGGCTATGGGAGATAATGCGTTTGAGCTCAGCATTCCCCCATTCCTTGGCCTGCACCCAGTGTCCAATGTGGACCGCCTTTGGCCATACTTTCCACAATTACTAGACACACCCAACATTGCAGAACAGCTCACACCCACAGAGTTAAATCCAGATTGCATGGAACAAGTTGCAACCGATCGGATCATGGACAAGCAGATCAAGCACACTCACCAACAGAATATTCAACTGTATCGAGTTGTCAAAGCAGGCCAACTCCTTCACCATGGCAAGTGGTTCACTAGGGACCAAGTTCAACAGAAGTTTCCTCATCTCATGGAGGAACTCAAGGCAATGGGGACCATTGCTTCCTAAGGGGGGAGGAATGATCCAGGTGGATATTGGTGGCCAATCGCCAATTCCACTTGGACCCCCACCATTGCTTCTTTCAGTTTTTCAGTTTCCTTAATTGTAGCATAGTTTACTATTTTTAGGAGTTTTCTGGGTCCTAAACTTCCAGATCCATTTTGAGGCCCTAAATGATGTTTTTTTTGGAAATCTACTGCCTACAATTTTCTATCAAAAATTTTCTTTTTCATCATAGTCCTCGGAGAGATCTTTCCAACGGGCTATCATGCGCGTCAAACGGAGATAATATGACCAAGTCACGACCCTGGGAAGTAGGCTATCCAACTCACCCCAACGGGCCCATAAACTCTTGGTGTTACATCTCCTTGGGTTAGGGTTTTGGTTGTTTAGGGTTTTATCTTATTGTTCAATAATAAAAAGGCCCTTGAGCCTCATTGTAGTTCAGTTTAGAGGCATGTAGCCACCACATCTCTTCTTAGAGATAAGCTACCATCTCCCTAGCTAGTGTATTTCCATTTATGTTTATAAGCATATTTCAGTATTTTACATTAATGAAATGAAGCATTATTTTCGCTATATCTCTGTGTTTATGGTTATCTCTATAATTTGTTTCATTCTTGTTTAAATCCAGATCATGAAGACAACACCACTGTTTCAAGTACTGCATGCAACATGGGCTTGGATGATGGCACAGGGTAGTTGTTTTTATTCTGGGAAGGGTTCAAGTTTCTAAAATCAATGTATAATAGGATTTTCCTGGAGTGCTTAGGTGTGAGATTTAAACTAGAAAACCAAGTATGTTTATGAAATTTGCAAGTAGTCCAATCACCTAAGATGTTAGTCAATTTTTTCTGTAAAAGGAGTGCAAACAACATGTATGTGTTACCTAGTCTTTGCTGCAATGGCTTGTCTCCTCCTTTACCTGGAATCTGATGTTGGATTGCTCATGTGTAGTGTGTACTCAGGTCATCATCTACCCATGCAAACCCATCCTAGTACTGTTTGGTCAAGTGGTCGATGATTTGTCGCTACTGCGGTGTGTAGCTTGCACTGAGATTGGCCATCTTCGGATCATGATAGGTTCCCAGGATTCTTTGTTCATTCATAGCAGTGGTCCTTCTTGTGTTCAACACAATAGCTTCATACTCAGCATCATTGTTTGTGCATTTTAACTTCAAACAACTCGAAATCATGCATTGTCCATTTTTTGGATGACTGAGATACACTCAGTCCTTGAGCCATCATGTGTTCCCGATTTGTCAAGACTCATGGTCCACAGCGCGTCTATACATGGACCATTTTGCATTCTAGTACTACTGCTACTACTGTTTCCGCTACTACTGCTACTATCAGAAAAACAAACTGTACAAGTTTCATTATCATCAGTTGGGCGAGGAAGGAGTCCCAACTACTTATCTAATGAGGTTGGAGCTGGCAGTGCAGGATAACACTCCAATGTCTTTTCCATGAGGCAGTTACCAAACATGAGTTCTGCGAAGGCCAACGGTTCATTCTCATCGTTAAGGGGAGTGACATTATGTTTCATATACTTCTCAGATAACACCTGGATTTGGTTGCATTTTCCCTTATCCGGAAGCCACATGTGAGACCAGTCTGTAGCAAAATATCCATCTAGCTCATTGGACCAGTCTCTACTGAGTAGTAGGTCATATGCTTCCAGTATGTCCACAACAACTATGTTGATGCATTTGTGGACTCGACTATCATGAGATAGTCAGATGATCACGTATCGCAGTTCACCAATGGTGGGTACTGATGTTCTATCAATTTGGATGATTCTCACGGATGTTTCTCTCCATCATGCATTGATATTCTTAACAATGGAGAGCAACATGACGTTGGCTGTTGTGCCAGAATCAACCAAGAAGTTGTGAGCATTGTAGTTGAAAACTTCAAATGAAAGCAAGAATGGGGGGCAACCTAAGTTTGCTTCTTCCATCCGAAGTGTATTGAACACAATTGAAAGTGTTTTGGGAGGTGTGCCTACTCCCTTGTTGGTAGAGGTTACGTTGTCTATTGCTATTTGTCCAAATGCATGCAGCAGGATATCTCGCTGACTCTGGACTTTGGCTAACTCAAACAAATTTATGTTCACTCAAATTTTCTTCATGTCATCAACTATATTGTAGTCCAGAGGTGGCAGACTCACCGAGGTTTCTGGGGTGGAACGGATGTTCATGTTGTCTAGCGGAGTTTTTTGCATCTTGTTTCTCATGCATGTACTCTTATCTGTTGCTGTCTTCCTGGACTTGCTTTGTGTTTGTTTCTTTGAGATAGCTGGTGGATCAGCCTTCTTTATCAGTTGTCTCACCTTCTCTTGCATTTCCCCAAGTGTAGGGGGAGCCCCTTTACTCCTAATATTGTAACTATCATTTTTCTTTTGGGGTTGCTTCTCGGTGTTCGTCTTCAAGATTACTTGCGAGCACTAACATGTGTTCACCACATGCCCAAAACTTGGTATTTCATCAGGTGCAACCTCTTCGTCATCATCAGTATCTTCCGGTGGTTCCTGCATATCGCCTTCTGCATCGAGTGTATGACTGTAGACAGAGCTAACGACTCACTTCCAATCCGAACAAGAGTTATCAGGGTGGAACTCTTCGTGGAAGGAACAAAACTTAGGATTAGTGCATTGGTTGATTTGAAACATAGGCTTCTGTGCAATTTTGGAAGCAAACTAGTTGTTGCTTCATGATCCAAACGATGAGTTGTTTTCCTGTCTCTATCTGGGCAGATGACTTGTTGCGAATGTGTCTATTTTCCATTGCTTGAGTTAGGACATTTCGGTGGTCAAGTTCTTGACAGGATAGTGACGGTGTCAATATTAGTTTCTTCCTTGTCTCTATCCTTTCCTGCCATTGCTTGGGGCTTCCTGCTCACATCCTTGAGGTCTTTCATTGATTCAGCATCCTTGATGACTCTGATTGCGTGCAAGTCCTTTTCAAAAACAATAGCCTCTTCACAACTTTCTAAAAGTGTTGGCTTCACAACTCGCTTGACGAACTGCACAATAGTAGTTGGTAGTGCAGACGTGTAATAGTCAACAGTGATGGAGTCATGAGGTTTAGTGTCTACTGCAAACTTGTTCAAAATATGCATAAACCTCCGATTGAAGTCTTTCACTTTCTATTTTCCCTCCATCTTGAGGCTTCCCAATTCTTTGAGTAGCATGGATGGGGTCTTGTCATCATCAAACTTTTCAAGAACATACATTTGAAAGCACTGTAGTTCTGTATGGATTTGGGTGGAAGGATGTGATACCAAGAGTTGTATGTCTATCCAAGGTACATGGGAAAAATCTACATGCTACATTGTCATATCGTACCTCAAGGGTCTATGGCTGTAGGTAGAAGTTTTCTAAGTGTTCTTCTACCTTCACCGTGTTGTCAGGGTTGAACTTAATGTTCATTCTCTCCGCTCACTTTGGCATCTTGTGCAGAATAGTAGGGATAGCCAATGGTCCCTGAGTCATACATTCAACATTCCGATCAGCCATCTCTTTGTATTCTTTGTCCTCTTCCTCTCCTTCAGAGTCTAATGGTTCTAGATCTGAGTCTGTCAGTTCGTCTCCCCCTCCACCTCCTCTGTTGCCTTCCCCTCTGCCTCCTATACCAGAGTTCAGTCCCAATATCACAAGAGTGCCTTGTTCGCCTTGCGGGAATATTGGAGGTTCCTCTCCTCTTCAATAGCTTCGTCTATACCTTCAAGCATGGCAAGGACTACTTCTTCCACCGATGATACAACAAATCCTCTGGGAGTGCTTTTGGCTTCCTAGATGTGGGTGGAAGATGTTGTATGCCTAGGATCGTCCGATTGCTTTCGCGAATTGGCGAGTGATGGTACGAACAAAGTGAAGGTGTTGATACAAAAACTCGTGTTAAATTTTGGGTGGTGAGGAGTAACCAACTACAGAGTCGCGTGTAGGTGAGAGGGAGTGGAGTTACTACCTTTACCAAATGGTTGATGAACGAGTGTGAGGGGAATTTCAGCCATATAGAATTGGCTGCCCTCCTTCTAGGGCCACAAATGTTGACGGTGCTGGACCCACCAACATTTAGGGGATCACCTCGGTATGAAGCTCCAAATAGACCTCACACCATTTGGTGTGGGAGTCCCATCCGATATGATGGCTCGATTTCCATTATCTTAAGGATTTTCCTCAACTCTTTCTTGTCAGCATAAGAGAGTGGTCTGCTTTGCCTTCGAGAAGTGAGGTTCATGTGCCTAGTGAGTGATAGTGTACTTGTGTCAATGGTTCTTTCACTACAAAGGGAGAGGGTCAAAGTGAGTCCCAAGTTGGTTGGGATGCAGTCCCAACTCGGCTAGGAACACACAACACAATAGGACATGCACAACTTCTGGAGGAGCAGTACATATGGATGCAACAGTCACAACATACAAGGTAATATAACACGTACAACACTCAATGGATTAGTTTGAATGAGTACAATAGTTGTTACATAAAGCTTCATGTGAAAGGTTTCTCTAATGTCCAGGAGAGTAGTCTACATGGGTGAGACAACCTTAATAACATATGCAACACATTTCCATTAATAGATTATGCATTACAACAAGTGAAACAGTTCAGATGTAGAACACAGGTTAAAGGAACATGCATTACAAGTGTTAAATATTAGTCTTACAACATATACAATACATGTGTGAAAACATGATGGCCTGTTAGCAGGTTTCTGAATTAAGCGAAAGCTCCAAGACACATCATTACACCATACATCACTAACCCTGAGTACGGGGCATTGGAGCCACTACTTACTCCTCAAAGAAAATTTTACAGACTCTCTTGTCTATGTGGGAGGAGCTGAGGTGAAAAAAAGTCCTTTGCATGTACAAATCAGGGGGTATTTATAGCCAAGGGTGAAACTGACCCTTATGGTTGTTTGACTACCCTCATCACCATTTGACTTCCATGACTTTTCGACTTACATGACTCTTTTTTCGACAAGTGGGTCTCTTGGACTTCCATGTTACATCACATTTATTGACAACATAGCCCACAATAGAGATGTGGGCGACATGACTCATGACATGACTCGACATGATAGTGCTTGTACATTCGTCTTATTGCTGAAGTGCATGTCGAGCTTTAATGCTGTTGGGTGATGAGTGTCTTCATGGTGTATCACAGCTTCACCTTCGCATGGCGAAGTGCACGGAGTCTTCGATGGTCCTTGGTTTTCTTGATGAAGCTTTAGCATGTTGTTCCTTGCTTGCATGTTGGAAGGCTTGACAGGATCATCTGTTCATGAAGGTTCATGTTCGTCGCGTTCATCCATTTCGCATGCATCGTTCGTTCATCCATTAGTGAAACTGTCCTTTTGCATGTGCTCCCTTCATTCATCACATTCATCGTCTTGCCAAGTTTGTTGGTGTACCTGTACCTGTAGTCACTCATGATGAGACAACATCAAATCCAAAACCTCCTAGTCTAACATGGCACATGATCATTTCGGATGAAGGTGACCGGGAGAGGCAACAAGGTTGTGAAACGGGATGATGGTTCTAGGCACTACTAATGAAAACTGCGCAAGAGTCACTGAGTGATGGGGACGAACAATCTAAGTCGACATTGACTATCTGCAAAGTTTGGCTCGGCTGGGAGGCAAAACTGCGCAAATTTTGGGAGAGACAATCTGGGTTGCAGGAAGGTAAGGTAGGCAGGATATGTGCAGTTTCTGGAATGAGTGGACAGCAGGGGTTGGAAGGCCAAAGTGCACAACTTTATGGAGGAACAGGCCAGGCTGTGAGAAGGGTCAACAGGCAGGGGTTGCATAGTTTTTAGGAGGAACTACCGGAGAGACCAGTAGCCAAAACTGCACAATTCCTAGAGGGAACTGGTAGTTGGTTGTTGGGGTCACTGGTAGCCAAAATCATGCAATTCCTAGAGGGATCTGATAGTTCGCTGCTTAGTCACTGGCAACAAAAACTGCACAATTCTTGAAGGGAATTGGCAGTCTACTACTGGGAGCTGCTGGCAGGTGAAACTGTACTGAGGTCAGGAGGCTGGCCTGCTGATCATCTTTGCGCAATTTTTGAGCTGAGCTGATTGATGAGCAGTGGAAGGCCTATTGATGAACATTGCGCAATTTCTGAGATGAATAGTCGGTTGGCTGTCGGGATGAATAACTGGTAAAACTATGCAATTTTATAAGGGAGACAGGGACAGGCATTTGATGTCTGTCATAGAAAATTTTAGGGGCTAATATTCGTAGGTGGGCTAATTTTCCATGATTTTTCCAAAGAAAAGATTCACCAATTTCCTCTTTTTTCTAACAATGATTTGCCCAATTTTTATAATATAAAATTATTTTAACTTAAAAATTGCCAAAATTATATAGAGACTATATATAAAATCATTAGAATTTTGAATAATTTTACAAATATATCAAAAAAATTTTGATAGTTTTCACATTAGAGACTAGTGAAATTTGCCAAGTTTTCTAAACTTTAAGATGAATTTCCGTCCTTAAAATTTTCCCTTGTGTCTATTCTGCCTCTCTGCACAATTTCCTCAGTCAGATAAGCGAGTAAGGTCAGTGGTCTCTGCGCAATTTTTGAGGGGAGTCAGTCCCAGGGTGACTATCGAGTCCGACTGTCTGGGTGGCCAACATGAGATTTGATTGAATTGCTTGCAAGCAATGCAACTTGAAAAGACTAGCTTGGTGTTTCTACACTGTTCTAGTTGACAGTCGATCAAGTCGAAAGCGGGGTGATGGTCTGGCTGTCAGAGGGGAGTCTGGTTATCAAAACTTCAGTAAAAGTGAGTAAGTGTGTGAATGATCGAAAGATGCATAAGTGATCATATGAACACACCCTCACATGACTCGACGACGAAACGACCCAAACCATTGTGACACATATGTTCAACATCACTGATCGACGGTACAAGTGACAAGCATGACACTCGTGATTGACCATTCATTGATCGAGACAATGCTTGCGTGACAGTGAATGTGACTCCGTGTGTGAGTGCAATAGGAGATTTCATAGCGAACACAACAACCACATATGAAGCGAAGACTTTGAGCATAACCAGAACATGGTCATAAGCATGCCTTGGACACCAGCATACAGGAACTTGAAAGAAAAGATAAAGCAAGGCGGATTCAAAGACTCACACGAGCTCACGAAGTGAACCTGAGTCTGTGAAATCATTAAGTGAAACTCTTCAAGGGAGGCACCAAAATTGGTGCATGCCAAAATTTTGGAGGGTGGTTATAGCCGCTACAATAGTAGGAAATACAATGAAAATAATGTTGTATCAAATGATATAATACCAATTTTTTTAAAGTAAACATAGAGATTTCTATTATCAAAATAAAGTTTACATCAGTGAGTATAATGGAGATACAAGCCAGAAGAGGGTGATACTAACACTGAAGCACAATAGTGTTGAGCCCTGAAACTACATCTCTCTTACACACTTTCCTAGACTTTTTCCCCTCACCAGTACCTCATAAGCTATCAAAGATCATTGCATATTGATTCTAAAAGAGCATTTAAGTGGTTTTATAACTATGTTTTTGTGTTTTCTATTTGAATTAGATTTTTCTCATTAGTTGCGGAATGTAGTCACTTTTCGCAGCTGATTCAACTTTCCGCAGCTGTTTTTGTTGATCTCTAGGTTACAGGTGTCATCTGTTAGAGTTGGTCGTGTCAGTCCTCCGTCAGAGATCAAAACTCTTTCTGCATTTTATTTTTAGGAGTCTCACTCCATTCACTCAGCTGCATTCCGCTAGGGGCATGCCATAATCTGACGGAAGGGTCTTGTCAGTCATTTCCCCTCATATCTGGCACCTGCTGGCTTAGGTCTTTTCATCGATATTTATTAAAGCCCATGACAGTCAATGTTCGATCTTTTAATGGACAAGAGTCATTTCAGTCATTAGGTCTAGGGATTAGTCAAGTTGGTCTTCAACCATGTCCAATAAAGCCATGCAGGCCAGAGGGAGGTCCTTACAAAGTTGTGATTTAAAGCTTTTCATCCTCATGTTGACGGATTATGACTGTTCTTCAAAACTTTGTTTTGAAGAAAAGTCAAATAGTGTGTAATGTGTAATAATTTTCAAAAAAGTCTAGTTGATCTCTCTAGGCGCAGTCATGGTTTCCTTGGCCAAATGCCATGTTAGCAACCACTGCAAAAAAGTGCCAAAAATTTCATTATTTTAGCTCAAATTTCAAAAGGCAAAAGTGAAATACAGAGTTGAATTTAATCAGGAAAAAAGTGCCAAAACAAAACATTATCAAAGTGGGTTTTGAAGAAACAAAAATCAAAACCATGACTCCAAATGTCTTTATATATAATTTCCACAAGAAACAATGTCATTTTGCACACCAAGGTAGAGAGAAAGCATTTCAAAGTGAGTGTGAGAGCTTGCGCGCATTTTGAGTGAGGTTGGAGGTGTTTTCACAGGTGCGGCGCACAGGCAGAGGGGCGCGGCGCACAAAGGGAGTGCGGTGCACTGGGTGCGACCACACAGTGTTGAGACAACACATGGGTGACGCACATAAATGGCACGGCGAATTGGGTATGCTGCGCGGTGCACACAAACGGCACAACACATTGGGTATGCTACACGATGCACACCCATAAAGGCTCGGTTTTGCTCCAAATTGCAACAAATCGCCTTGAAACCCTTGAAATTTCCAGAATTCATAACAACACATAGTTTCATACATCATCAAAGGGCGGTCCAAGCACAGTCCATATACAACAGTCATGGCATCTGAGCATTCATCGGAGTATGAAATGGAAACCCAAAGTGACTCATCCTCAGAAGAACAGGCTCCCCGGAGACCTCATAAAAGTGGCAGACATGTTAGGGATGAACCAACCACCCTTACAGAATTGCAGGCTTGCCCTCTTGCTATGTCATGTTTCTAGCATCTGTCATGTTTTGAGTTTTTTCAAAAGGTGGCTAGTGTTCGAGTTCATCATGAGTTGGCTCGTCTTTTTGTGCTCCACTTTCATGGAGATCACGCTATCTTAGCCGGTGTCACCTTCACACTAACACCTGAAACTGTCTCATTAGCAACCGGCATACCGAACGTTGGAGAACCATGGCACAAGAAACAGAAGGTTGATCGGTAGCATTATGAGCCATACATTAAGCCTGCTTTCTTGAGGTAGCTCAAAATATTCTTTCCATTCCGATATCTGAAGGATGAATATGCTTCACTAATGAAGTTAATCATGAAATATTTGAGCTGTGAGGGGAGGTTCTCTCGTTTATATGCTTATCACATCAGGTTGCTCATGCATTTTACCAGGGTACGGATGATGAACATCCCATATTTCATTTGTAGGAACATAGAGAGGATGAACACCTTCATGCAGCACAAAACCCCTCAGCAGCAACTTAACAGTGTTTATCATTTTGTCTCTTATTAAGATTTTGGTGGTTCATCAGCTGGGATTACAAGGCATTACTTGGGATGATTTCATCTCCCGTGACCTCTTCAGCACTTCACAGGTATTATCAGAGGTTGAACATGAGATAGGTGGTCCTTCTCATCAGTATGAGCGCCATGAGGCCGCTACTATGCCGGTATTCATCACATATTAGAGAGGCAGTAGACATTTGTTTGCAGCAGCAAAGCGAGTGTTATCTCCACCCGGGGTGGAAGGGGCCTCACTTTTGACATCAGAAACACAGGTATAGGACAGGGGCAAGGGGCCCATGCATGACGAGGGGCCATCAGGTGAATGAGAGGCCGACTTCATTCTCATTCATGATGATGATGCAGATGTGGAGACTGCCAATCTTAGGAGGACCATCTAGGAGCAACAAATAGAGATCCAAGCCTTGTCTCTCAATTTGGAGAGGGCTAAGTGGATTATCAGGTACTTGGAGCAGAGGAATAAATAGCTTGAAGACCAGTAGGAGATCATGGAGCTGCAAAACATCCGTGAGAATCGCCGATTTGCCCAACAGAGGAGGATTGAGCTCACTCTATTAGAGCAAGAGATTAACAATGACCGAGAGTCTTGGCTCGAGCGGATCAACATCCACCTTGAGAGACTGCTAGAGAAGGCCGACAAGGACAAAGCATTATTGAGGCGGATGGTTTATCACTACAGGGCAGGAAACATGAGTTCAAAGGCTCGGATAAAGAATTTGAAGGCGAAATTAAGGAGAGCGACAAAAAGACAAAAGAGGCAAAAAGAGAAAGATCGACTCTAAATCTTGGCTGAAGCCTCTTTGGCCCAACATAGCACTTCATAGAGAATCTTCAGCCCAAATTTCAAAAAATTTGGGGCAATTTTGGTCATTTGACAATTTTTTGTGCACAAATAGGGTTTTTTTCCCTGTGCGCGTGGCGCTTATGATAGGGAGCTCCAAATCACGAAAGGTTTATATTTTTGGATTTAGCATGAAAAATCATGACTATTGGTGCATGGCCAAGAATTTTGGGCAAGTTTTGAGTCCCCAGGAGGTCAAAAACACTCAAAAAATGACCTCTCTGCCCCTACTTTGACACACAGGAAGGAGTCTTGGGAGATTGAAGTTTTGGAGGGTCAAATGAGCACCAAATTCAGAAATTCCACTTGGGTTGGAGAGTAGATAGGTAGGGCTTTCTAACAAGCACACTTAGGCACAATTTAGACTTCAGAAAGTACCTCAAAATGGCCTCCAAAGTGGCGCGACGTATATAGTTTTGGGCGCGACGCATAGAGACCCAAAGGCCAAAATCACTTCCGCTCCGCGACATTTCGATTCGTGATTTCTCCAAGTGGGCCCGCTCATTTACACTACATTTTTCTTGGCACCTAAGGCAAAGTTTAAAAATTATTTTCACTAAATGTTGGCTTCTATCCAAGTGGCAAAGGAAGGCGAGCAGCCACCCAAATAGTTTGTCATTTTTGTAATGCTGCACTTGTCACTAATGGTTGGCTTTCCATTTCTAGTTTGTAATGATTTGAAAAACTCCTGAACTTTGGGTCATTCCATTTCCCAATGGAGTAGTCTATTTATTGTATGTAAAACCATTTGCAAAGGGTTGGTTGTAATTTCTGGGAGACTGTGGGAGAGAAACTCAGCTACTCATTGTATATTTTGACAAAGAATTAATGAAAGGCAACGACTCTGGTTCATGAGATTCATGTGGTGTGAGTGTAGCAAATGTATTCGCTTTCTGTTTCATATGTATTTCGTTATGTTTCACAGTCCATTCATATTCATTTCCAATGAAATTTTCTAAGTAATATAAGGTAGAATTCATGTTTATTGCTCTGCCTGTGGGAAAGTTTCACGTTCTGTGTTCTTCTTCTGTTGAAAAGGATTTCATGTATTTATGCCCTTTTCACCCTCCTAAACAATCTTTCCATTTCGCATTATTTCAAAATTAATTGCTATACTTTCCGCCTGTCTTGCCTCACGAAGTAATCTGTGCCTTTGTGTTAAATTCTCTGCCCATGCTGTTTGTTGGTCCCATACATCCCAGAAACTCAATCATTTATAAAATTTCCTCTTGTTTCCATATTTATTTACCTAGCCTAAAATCAATATTCATTGTAAGTCATCTTAGACCATATCATTTATTTATTTACTGTGTGACCTGGAGAGAGCCCTCTCATGTTCTGGTAGGGCTAGCTACCAGACTGAGCGTGGTTTGTGGTTACCCTGAATTTTGCCTTCTTTCAGCCTAAGGCAGATTTAGGTGCTAACATAGTGGCGACTCCACTGGGGAGCGAAATTACACCCCTTACTTCTTGATAATTCTAAGCTTCCAGATGATAAGTTTAGGACTGGATAGGCTGAGTGAGTTGGTCATGTCCTTTTGATTTTTCTTAATAGCACGCTAGCTTCTAGAAGATATACCAGAGCTAATCCAGATCTAGATCCTCCTCACATCTACGAAAATCCCAATTTTATTCCAAGACTTCGTCGTCAAGAGAGCTCTATATCTCCCGTGTTCAAATCCCACTCATGTCCTGACATTTTTGAGTATCTTGAAGAGCTAGATTTTGATGAGCAGTTTGAAATATCATTGTTCGAGACCAAATCCGAAAGTGCGGTTGACTCTAGTATCCCCAATCCACAGTTTCTTGTAGACTTGGAAACTGAAAGGGCTAACCGGTCAATTGATAATTACATTGTGGCCTAGCTTCAAATTCCAATTGTTAACCCCCTACAAACTGCGCACACTCCCCCAACACCTCCAAGGCCAAACCTACCAAGAGTGATGGCTACTCGTTTTGCACCTCTTGTGCTGCCTCAAATGTTATATGATATGCCCACAGATTATCAAAGCAAAATCGTGTTTTTTGATGGCACTCCTAACAGCATTACCGCTCAGCAACATGTGGACAGAATGGCAGATTTCTGTGAACTTCACGAGATCAATGCAGAGAATGTGGCAATGGGACCCTTTGTACAGACATTTGTAGGTGAAGTGAGGAAATGGTTTAGAGGTTTGCCGGCTGCACGTATCGCTACCTTGGCCGACCTACAAAGACAATTTTTAGGCCGCTAGGAAGTGAAAAAGAATCCTCTCCAAATTCTGGCTGAATATGAGCAAATCAAACGAAACGCTAGTGAGTCAGTCCAAGACTACTGCATTAGATTCAATTCTGTTTATAATGAAATTCTTGATCATCTAAGGCCACCTGTGGGGCTAGCCATGGTGAAGTTTTCGAATGGTTTTGATGCTGACATGGATTATCAATTAAGAGAGAGAGAACCGGCCACAATGGAAGACATGCAGAAGATTGCGGTGAGCGTTGAAGCAAATCTGCTGACCAAGAGGGCTAGTGCAAAGGCAGAAAACAAGGTCACCATAAAAGAAGAATCTTCTTGGGTAGATAAATTACTCTGGAAGGTAGAGCAGGTGCTTGAAAGGGTGAAACTTGACAAACCTGAGCCACAAGTTAGAAATCCTAACTTCCGTGGCCAGCAATAGCCACAATATAGAATAAGGCAGAGAGATCAGTGAGCCCAAGAGCAGACAACACAGTAGGCAGTACAACCACCTTTGCAGCAAAATTTTGTGCATGGACCAGAGTCAGATGAGGACTGGAATATAATAGGTGAAGAAAACCACTTCTTTAATCCTGATGATTTTCCTATTTATACTACCGAGGATGAGGAGTATGCAGAAAGTTTGGCTGTACACAAAGATGCAGATTTCATTCTAGCAAATGACACTGTTTTGGAGGAAGAATTAGATGAGTACCAAAGAGGCTATATGAATGCTCTGTCCGCCCAGAAGCAACGGTATTCACTTAGAAACAGAGACGTGCTGGTTAAACCAATTCAAAAGAGGAAGGACGTTGAGGCATCAAAGAATGATTCATCAATTACACAAAGGAAAGGAAAGGAGGCGGTTGATTTGGATAGCAGCAAATCACCATCAGCAGAAAAATCAAATCAGCCAATTGCATCGAAAGAAAAGGAAAGGAAAGAAATCCTAGTCAAAGAGGTAGAAAATATTCCCACCTTTAATTTAGAGAATGAAATTTCTAAATTGAAGGTATCCATTCCCTTGACTGAAATAATGGGGAACAACAGTTATAGAAGTCAAGTGTCTAAAATTTTGAATTTTCACCCAATGTCTGACATGGTGAATGTCGAAGATCATCAACCCGAAATTATTTTTGGGCCAACATCGAATGGTGAGTCTCCTGATAATGATGTGCCACCTTTTTATATCAGTTTAAGATTGCATGATTTTGTGCTACATAATGCCTTGTTCGATTCCAGAGCTTCTCACAATCTCATGCCCAAGGCTGTCATGGATAAGTTGGGTCTGGACATCACCCGGAAATAACATGATCTCTATTCATTTGATTCAAGCAGAGTAAGATGTATCAGGCTCATCAAAGACTTGGTTGTGAGTCTGGATCAAATCCCAATGAAGAATGTTTTGATGGATATTGTTGTAGCAGATATTCCTCCCAGGTTTGGCATGCTTCTTTCCAAGTCTTGGGTAGCAAAATTGAAAGGGACACTACAACTGGATTTCTCCTATGCAATGATTCCGGTGTTTGGCCAAATGAGGAAACTGTATCGGGAACAAAAAATGACATACATGATTACAAGCAAGGAGAATCCAATAAATCATCTGATTAATTATATACATACAGATTTAGAGTCTTTTGTTTTGTATTCTAATAATTTCAATGATATCGATAGTCAGTTAGTAGAAGCAAATAATATTCCAGAAATAACAGAAACTTTCAGAGGAGTTTTAAAGAAAGAAGGACAAGAACAGTAGAACACCGTTGAGCGATCAGCTGAAAGTAATGGACAACAAGCAGACAAAGCACAACAAACAGATTTTCAACACTTGCAAGAGGAGGAAGAAGATTTGTGGACCATGGATTTCGATGGAGCAGTGGGAAATGATGGTGCTGGAATTGGGATTTGGGTACGCAGTCCTTTCTCCGCCCCGAAAAAAGTGCCTCGTAACATGTGGGTATGCTCTTACAAGTTAGCTTTTGATTGTTCAAACAATGAAGCTGAGTATGAAGCTCTGATTGCTGGCCTAAAAATTCTAAGAAAGCTGAATGCTAAGAATATTACAGTATATGGTGACTCTGAATTGGTGATTAAGCAGGTCAGAGGTGAATATCAAGCAAAGCATCCTCAGATGCGGGCTTACTGTAATGCCGTTCTAGACATCCTAAAATTATTTTCAGATATACCTTGACATGTGTGCCTCGTGTACAAAATAGCATTGCTGATGCTCTTGCTAAGGCAGCAAGTAGTTTGAAGATCACAATGAACTCCAGTAATAAATTCAAAATCCATGTTAAGCATCATCTGACTGTCCTGGACAATCAGAGATATTGGCAAGTTTTCCAAGATCATGATGAGATTGATGATTTTCTGCAAAACAAAGGTAAGTTCAAAGAAACCTCAATTGATGTAGAAAATGATGATGGTAAAGATAATGGTAAAGATGATGTGCACATAAATCAAATGGACATGTTGTAGCTAAAGAATAACATTATTCCTAAAGGCTTGATAACTTTGGAAGAACTCTTTGATCAAGATGATGTAGCCCGCAAACCAACATTGCAGCCAACAGAGAAGGGTGTGGAAGAGGTCAATGTCAGAACAACTGCTAATCCTAAATGGTAAAATTGTCTAAAGCATTGCCACAAAGGATAAAAGACAAATATATCAGTTTGCTGTCTTCATTTGCCGATGTGTTTGCTTGGGACTATTCTAACTTAAAGACATATGATACCAATATAATTCAGCACACTATACCCATTAAGCCCAATCAAAAACCTTTCAGACAGAAGTTGAGGAGGCTAAATCCAAAGTTGCTGCCATCAATTGAAAAGGAGATAAACAGGTTGTACAAATTAGGAATCATTGTTCCCATCAGAGTTTCGGATTGGATCTCTAACTTGGTGCCCGTACGAAGGAAGACAGGTGAGATTCACTTGTGCATTGATTTTAGAAATCTCAATAAAGTTTCGTTGTAAGATAACTATCCACTGCCCAAAATGGATCATATGCTTCAACGAGTAGTGGGAGCATCTTGTATGTCACTACTTGATGGTTATTCTGGATATAACCAAGTTTCAGTCCATGAAGATGACTGAGACAAGACAACGTTCAACACTCCGTGGGGAACTTTTAATTACGCTAAAATGTCTTTCGGTTTGAAGAACGCGGGTGCAACATTTCAACGGGAAATGGACTTGGCTTTCGCAAATGAGAAGGATGTCTTTTTGGTTGTGTACCTGGATGATCTGACAGTGTTTTCCAAATCTGATGAAGAACACATGTACCATCTAAAAACTGTCTTTCAAAAGTGCAGAAAATATGGCTTGTCACTGAATTCGAAAAAGAGCTTGTTCGCCATGGAGGAAGGCAAACTACTCGGGCACATTATCTCAAAAGATGGCATTCGTATTGACCCTGCACGTGTACAAGAGATTCGGCGAATCGATCTACCCCAGAATAAGAAAGATTCAATATTTCAATGGTAAAATGAATTTTCTATGCCGCTTTGTACCTAATCTTGCTGAACACCTAAGAGAGATTACAAACATGCTTAAGAAGGACAACCAAGTGAAATGGATGGAGGAGGCTGTAAAATATTTCAATTTAGTCAAATTGGCTCTTTCTTCAGCTCGAGTTCTAGTCAGCCCGGACTACACTCAGGATTTTATATTGTTTTCATTTGCTTCGGAGCATACTATGGCAACTGTGTTACTGCAGAAAAAAGATGATCACGAAAGACCAATTGCTTTCTTCAACCAAGCGATAAGAGATGCAGCCTTAAAATACAACATCATTGAGAAGCAAGCCCTTGCACTTGTGAAAGCATTGAAAGATTTTTGGGTATATATTCTACATTCTCGTATTTTGGCTTATGTTCCTAACGTTGCTGTCAAATATGTTTTAGTGAAGACAGATTCGGAAGGAAGACGAGGCAAGTGGATTGCAGCTTTGTTGGAATATGATGTGGAAATAAAGCCCACAAATCTTGTTAAAGGACAGGGATTGTCAAAGTTAATGGCCGAATCAAACTTGCACGCGTTAAACATAAATCTTATCGCTGCTATGTCCGATGAGAATGAGGAAGGTTCATCAATTCAGGTATCTGAAATGTTTGCTCTTTCTCTGTGGTATTCAGATATCATATATGTGCTTAAAAATTTGTCACCACCACCCGGCATGACTAGAAACAAAGCTAGAACTCTCAAATTGAAGGCTGCCAAGTTTTGCATTCTAAATTCTGCACTTTATTGGAAAGATCTCGGTGGCGTTTTGTTAAATTGCTTGGTGGAAAAAGAAGCAAATAAGGTTATGGAGGATTTCCACGAGAGAGACTGTGGTGGTCACCTTTTTTGGAAATCAAAAGCAAATAAAGTCCTGAGAGCGAGATACTATTGGCCGAAATTGTTTGCTGATGTATATAAGGTGGTCAAGAGCTGTCATAAGTGTCAGATTTTCAAAGGAAGGTAGAAATTACAACCTTTACCACTTAAGCCCATTGAGGTGAGTGCTCCTTTTCAGCAGTGGGGGTTGGATTTCATTGGTGAAATTCATCCCGCTTCTTCCGGTCAGCATAGGTGGATCCTCACAGCAACAGATTATTTCACGAAATGGATCGAAGAAATTCCCACCAAACAAGCTACAGATGCGGTAATTATTTCATTCCTTGAAAATAACATCTTGTCTCGCTTTGGTTGCCCAAATAAGTTAATCACTGATAATGTAGCAACTTTCAAATCAAAAAGGATGGTAGAGTTTTGTCATAAATATCACATCATTTTGTGTCACTCAACTGCCTATCATCCGTAAGGCAATGGATTGGCGGAGTCTTCTAATAAATCCTTGGTCAACATCATTAAGAAGTTGCTGGAAATAAACAAGAAGAGTTGGCATAAGAGGTTGGTCAATGCACTTTGGGTAGATCAGGTCAATCAGAATAAATCCATTGGTACGTCCCCGTTTGAGCTTGTTTATGAAGTTGATACAGTATTTCCTACCTCTCTCACAACCCCGGTAGTCAAACTTTTTCAGGAGGCCGGTAGTGAAGATGATCCTATGCAGAGAAGGTTGAATCAAATGGTCCACTTGCAGCAGACCAGAGAAGAAGTTTTCCAAAACACGTCCAAGTTGCAGGAGAAGATTAAGAAAATTTATGACAGAAAAGCAAAGGTAGACAAATTTTAGTTGGATGATGTGGTGCTAAAGTGGGATGCAAGGAATGAGCAAAAAGGTAAGAACGGTAAGTTCGAGAATCTCTGGAAAGGTCCCTTCAAGATTGCAACATATCGGGGTCAAAATGCCTTTCTTCTGAAGGAAATGAATGGGGAATATTTTCCAGGAGGGCTGATCAATGGTCAGCTGCTCAAGTGGTACCATTTCTGAGTTGTTGACGCTGCTTCCACTGTCACTGTAAATACCATTTTATTTCAGTTTGCTTAGAGTTTGTCAAGTTAGTCTTCAAGTCATTTCAAGATCAAATTTGAGTCAATTTTTCGGTCATTTTGGTTCCATAAATGAGTCAGAGTCTTGTGTTGTTCATCGAAATAATGACTCCATAGCCCAATAGACGAAGGCACTGTCTAGCTCTTCCAGAGATCTGTTGTTCCTGGCACCTCCAAGGAGCTACCATCCCCCATTGGAGCCAATGTTAGAGTTGGTCTTGTCAGTCCTCCGTCAGAGATCAAAAATCTTTCTGCATTTCATTTTTAGGAGTCTCGCTCCATTCACTCAGTTGCATTCCGCTAGGGGCATGCCATAATCTGACGGAAGGGTCTTGTCAGTCATTTCCCCTCATGTCTAGCACCAACTAGCTTAGGTCTTTTCATCGATATTTATTAAAGCCCATGACAGTCAATGTTCGATCTTTTAATGGACAAGAGTCATTTCAGTCATTAGGTCTAGGGATTAGTCAATTTGGTCTTCAACCATGTCCAATAAATCCATGCAGGCCAGAGGGAGGCCCTTATAAAGTTGTGATTTAAAGATTTTCATCGTCATGTTGACAGATTATGAATGTTCTTCAAAACTATGTTTTGAAGAAAAGTCAAACAGTGTGTCATGTGTAATAATTTTCAAAAAATTCCAATTGATCTCTCCAGGTGCAGTCATGGTTTCCTTGGCCAAATGCCATGTCAGCAACCCCTGCAAAAAAGTGCCAAAAATTTCATCATTTTAGCTAAAAATTCAAAAGGGAAAAGTGAAATACAGAGTTGAATTTAATCAGGAAAAAATTGCCAAAACATAACATTATCAAAGTGGGTTTTGAAGAAACAAAAATCAAAACCATGACTCCAAATGTCTTTATATAAAATTTCCACAAGAAACAATGTAATTTTTCACACCAAGGTTAGAGAGAAAGCATTTCAAAGTGAGTGTGAGAGCTTGCGCGCGTTTTGAGTGAGGTTGGAGGTGTTTTCACAGGCAGAGGGGCGCAACACACAGAGGGAGTGCGACGCACTGGGCGCGACCACACAGTGTTGAAACAACACGGGCGTGACACACACAAATGGTGTGGCGCATTGGGTATGCTGCACGGCACACACCCATAAAGGCTCGATTTTGCTCCAAATTGCAACAAATCGCCTTAAAACCCCTGAAATTGCCAGAATTCATAACAACACATAGTTTCATACATCATCAAAGGGCAGTCCAAGCACAGTCCATATATAGCAGTCATGGCATCTGAGCATTCATCGGAGTATGAAATGGAAACCCAAAGTGACTCATCCTCAGAAGAACAGGCTCCCCGGAGACCTCATAAAAGTGGCACACATGTTAGGGATGAACCAACCACCCTTACAGAATTGCAGGCCTGCCATCTTGGTATGTCATGTTTCCAGCATCTGTCATGTTTTGAGTTTTGTCAAAAGGTGGCTAGTGTTCGATTTCATCATGAGTTGGCTCGTCTTTTTGTGCTTCACTTACATGGAGATCACACTATCTTAGCTGGTGTCACCTTCACACTGACACCTGAAACTATCTCATTAGCAACCGACATACTGAACGTTGGAGAACCATGGCACAAGAAAAAGAAGGTTGATTGGCAGCATTATGAGCCATACATTAAGCCTTCTTTCTTGAGGTAGCTCAAAAGAGTCTTTCCATTCCGATATTTGAAGGATGAATATTCTCCATTAATGAAGTTAATCATGAAACATTTCAGCTGTGAGGGGAGGTTCTCTCGTTTATATGCTTATCACATCAGGTTGCTCATGCATTTTACTAGGGTACGGATGATGAACATCCCATATTTCATTTGCTGGAACATAGAGAGGATGAACACCTTCATGCAACACAAAACCCCTCAGCAACAACTTAACAATGTTTATCATTTTGCTCTTATTAAGATTTTGGTGGTTCATCAGCTGGGATTACAGGGCATTACTTGGGATGATTTCATCTCCCGTGACCTCTTCAGCACTTCTTAGGTATTATTAGAGGTTGAAAATGAGATAGGTGGTCCTTCTCATCAGTATGAGCGCCATGAGGCCGCTACTATGCCGGTATTCATCACATATCAAAGAGGCATTAGAAATTTGTGCACAGCAGCAAAGCGAGTGTTATCTCCACCCAGGGTGGAAGGGGCCTCACTTTTGACATTGGCAACACAAGTACAGGACAGGGACAAGGGGCCCATGCATGACGAGGGGCCATCAGGTGAATGAGAGGCCGACTTCATTCTCATTCATGATGATGATGCAGATGTGGAGAGTGCCAAAATTAGGAGGACCATCCAGGAGCAGCAAACAGAGATCCAAGCCTTGCCTCTCAATTTGGAGAGGGCTAAGTGGATTATCAGGTACTTGGAGTAGAGGAATAAACAGCTCGAAGACCAGCAGGAGATCATGGAGCTACAAAACATCCACGAGAATCGCCGATTTGCCCAACAAAGGAGGATTGAGCTCACTCCATTAGAGCAAGAGATTAACAATGACCGAGAGTGTTGGCTTGAGCGGATCAACATCCACCTTGAGTGACTGCTAGAGAAGGCCGACAAGGACAAAACATTATTGAGGCGGATGGTTTATCACTACAGGGCATGGAACATGAGTTCAAAGGCTTGGATAAGGAATTTGAAGGCGAAATTAAGGAGAGAGACAAAAAGACAAAAGAGGAAAAAAGAGCAAGATCGGCTCTGAATCTTGGCTGAAGCCTCTTTGGCCTAGCATAGCACTTCATAGAGAATCTCCAGCCCAAATTTCAAAAAATTTGGGGCAATTTTGGTCATTTGACAAATTTTTGTGCACAAATAGGGTTTTTTTCCCTGTGCGCGCGGCGCTTATGATAGGGAGCTCCAAATCACAAAAGGTTTATATTTTTGGATTTAGCATGAAAAATCATGACTGATGGTGCATGGCCAAGAAGTTTGGGCAAGTTTTGAGTCCCCAGGAGGTCAAAAACACTCAAAAAATGACCTCTCTACCCCTCCTTTGACACATAAGAAGGAGTCTTGGGAGATTGAAGTTTTGGAGGGGCAAATGAGCACCAAATTCAGAAATTCCACCTGGGTTGGAGAGTAGACAAGTAGGGCTTTCTAACAAGCACACTTGGGCACAATTTGGAGTTCAGAAAGTACCTCAAAATGGCATCCAAAGTGGCGCGATGCATATAGTTTTGGGCGCGGCGCACAGAGACCCAAAGGCCAAAATCACTTCCGCTCCGCGACATTTCGATTCGCGATTTTCTCCAAGTGGGCCCGCTCATTTACA
This sequence comes from Pinus taeda, assembly GCA_000404065.3. NCBI lineage: Eukaryota > Viridiplantae > Streptophyta > Pinopsida > Pinales > Pinaceae > Pinus > Pinus taeda. The sequence goes on from APFE030530921.1 coordinate 64,372, forward strand.
CTACATTGTTCTTGGCACCTAAGGCAAATTTTAAAAGGTACTTTCACTAAAGGTTGGCTTCTATCCAAGTGGCAAAGGAAGGCGAGCAGTCACCCAAACAGTTTGTCATTTTTGTAACGCTACACCTGTCACTAATGGTTGGCTTTCCATTTCTAGTTTGTAATGATTTGAAAAACTCCCCAACTTTGGGTCTTTCCATTTCCCAATGGAAAAGTTTATTTATTGTATGTAAAACCATTTGCAAAGGGTTGGTTGTAATTTCTGGGAGACTGTGGGAGAGAAACTCAGCTACTCATTGTATATTTTGACAGAGAATTAATGAAAGGTAGCAGCTTTGGTTCATGAGATTCATGTGGTGTGAGCGTAGAAAATGTGTTTTATTTCTCTTTCATATGTATTTTGTTATGTTTCACAGTCCATTCATATTCATTTGCAGTGAAATTTTCTAAGTAATATAAGGTAGAATTCATGTTTATTGCTCTGCCTGTGGGAAAGTTTCACGTTCAGTGTTCTTCTTCTGTTGAAAAGGATTTCCTGTATTTATGCCCTTTTCACCCTCCTAAACAATCTTTCTATTTCGTATTATTTCAAAATTAATTGCTAGACTTTCCGCCTGTCTTGCCTCACGAAGTAATCTGTGCCTTTGTGTTAAATTCTCTGCTCATGTTGTTCGTTGGTCCCATACATCCCAGAAACTTAGTCATTTATAAAAAATTTCTCTTGTTTCCATATTTATTTACATAGCCTAAAATCAATATTCATTGTAAGTCATCTCAGACCATATTGTTTATTTATTTACTGAGTGTGACCTAGAGATAGCCCTCTCTCGTTCTGGTAGGGCTAGCTACCAGACTGAGCGTGGTTTGTGGTTACCCTGAATTTTGCCTTCCTTCAGCCTAAGGAAAATTTAGGTGCTAACATCATCAAGAAAAATGAGGCACGTGGGCAAGTCAGGAATGATCTGGACATGGATCAGGTCTTATTGGTTCAACCAAATTTGTAGAGGAATCCCTTGGTCAAACAATGGTCAAAAGAAGAGTTCTACGACAAACAGGTCTCTGTTTTCAAACACGTGAAGGATCTGAGGTCGTTGCTAGATCCATGGGTTCATTTTGATAGTTGTAGACTACCCCCATGATGCAAATCCAACAACCATCCTTTGATAGATTGAATGATCTTGGCAACCGTCACGCTAAGCTCATAGATGCTGTCTTTTTACATGTCCTTCATTGAAAGTGTTCCATAGGAAAACAGTTATGAAATTTCCCTTATAAATAATGCGTTTGCACATGTATAGAACTAGTTAATTTTTGATGTCGTTTTGTTGTTAGTCTCTGTACTGTGCCGTGAACTGGTCGTGCTGCTGTAACGAGAGGATTCTTCCTTTGTTTGCAATATAACAAGACTCTGTTTTATATGACTGTGTGAGCGTAATTCCAAACTGATAGAGTGTTGACCAAGGCCGTGCAGGGGGCCCCTGCTGGCTGAGGTTTTGTTTTCTTTATTTTTGTAAAGTTTTTATGTGTTGTTTCCTTATTTCCATTGCACATATTTCATAGTTTTTCCACTTGTGTATATTTCACAAGTTAGTTATGATGTTAACATTTAATTCCTGTATATGATTTTTTTCAAGTATTGTATATTTTGCTAACACTGATCAGTGTGTGTTTCAGGATAGGCTAGGCCCGAGCATTTTCATACAAATTTTGCAATAACTAGTGACATGAGATTAGCCTCTCTACTGACTTTGTTTTTCTTAGCTTTTCAATTTCAGTTATGTTGTGATTTTAGTCTTATTCACTTATTTTTTAGTTAGTTTAGATATCAAATTCCTCATATCATTGATGTTATCTCCAAAGCCATAGCTTAACCCCGAAAAGACTACCTGGTGAGCTATCGGACTATGAATGATGTGATTTCATTTTAGTTTTATTTTTCTGCAATTAGATATCAAATTCCTCATATCATTGACGTTGTCTCCAAAGCCATAGCTTAACCCCGAAAAGACTACCTGGCGAGCTATCGGACTATGAGTGATGTGATTTGATTTTAGTTTTATTTTTCTGCAACTAGATATCAAATTCCTCATATCATTGACGTTATCTCCAAAGCCATAGCTTAACCCCGAAAAGACTACCTGGCGAGCTATCAGACTATGAATGATGTGATTTGATTTTAGTTTTATTTTTCTGCAATTAGATATCAATTCCTCATGTTATTGACATTATCTCCAGAGCCATAGCTTAACCCCGAAAAGACTACTTGGCAAACTATCGGACTATAAATGAAGTGAATTGATTTTACTTTTATTAGATTACAGTTTTTGACTTGTTTGAGTGCAGTAGCTTAAATTATTTTTCTGTATTTAGATGAGCAATAGGGATAGTGATTTCATGATCAGTAGTTCATCATTTGTTTGATTTTAATAGCATCACATTTCCATTCTTGTTTAAGTGTTAGTTTCATTACTAGTATGTTTTGAGATCCTTTGAAGTGTAAGCTTTGGAATCATCATAAAGGACATAATTGCCTTAAAATCTATATCCTAACTTGGCTTCTAAAGTATTCTTAAAACTCAAGAATAGGATTTCCATTCACATTAGGAGATAAATGAAGATAAAACCCCCAAAACAAAATAAAAATTGAAAACAATAAAAAGTAAGAAAGAGGTTGTCTTGCACATATAGTGCGCCACACTTCATCAGTTTACGACTCTCGGATTGATAATTAATGCAGCAATTTAGAACATACTAAATTGACTAAACATTTTGGCGCCATTGTTGGGGAAGTGTAACTAGGTAGCCGATCTCTTACATAAAAAAAAAAAGAGAAGGGAAAAATTGATAACTTCTTGAAGTATGCTCTCCTCTTGCACCTAGTGTGATCTAGAGGATCAAAAAAGAGAGTTATTAGTTCAATAATTTCTTGATTATGCTCTCTTCTTGCACCTAGTGTGATCTGGAAGATCAGAAAGAGAATTATTATCTCGACTTGAATGAAATATAAAAAATAAAAAATGACATGCATAGAGCAAGAGATTCTAGGGGAAGGTTTATAGCTAGGGTCAAGAGTTCGATTTTCACAACTCCAGCTACTTCAAGGCATAGACAAGATTTACGTCCATCTACTCCTAGCCTTAGGATTCCTAGAATTCATGGAGCAACAGCTAAATTAGAAGATTCTTCCACACTATATACTAAATCCGATCTAGGAGAAGAACCTTTCTTCACTTCTACAGGGGAACCTATTTTAATCCAAGAAGTAGAATCACCTGAGGAAGAGGGAAAGGGAGAAACTCTCTTTCGTCCACCATTAATAGAAGAACCATAAGATTGTGAGGAAACTATCACGACGGAGGAAGTAGTAAATGGATTTGGGGGTAGAGGTAGAGGAGGAGGTAATAATGGGGGAAATAGGGAAGGAGATAACTCATTTGGATTCCCTATAGCCGATGAGGAAACTCATACAACAATGAAAAAAAATTCACCATCTGTCCTCCCAAACTTTTATGGGTTGCAAAGTGAGGATCGTGAAACATTTCTATTTGAGTTTGAAGTCTTGTGCTGAACCGATGACTATATGGAGGACTCTCAAAAACTCAAACTATTTCCTTCAACATTGAAAGGAGCTTGTCATGCGGAAAGAGTTATTTTTGCGGACAAAACTAACCTCCCTAGGAGTCTAAGACTCTCTAGTGACAAACAAGGCAAACAAGAGCAATCCTTCTCTAAACATACATTATTCTATGAGAAACCAAGTGTTGTTCGATCCTACCTCAAATCAAACGCGTGTTGTAGCAGTCCAGCCTTGCTGATCCAGATGAGCTCCTCCTTCACTTTAAGACCTGCATACACTAACAGTCAAACGATTACATAACACCTAAATATTTCATAAAACAAAGCATATTCATCACATAGACCAAGGAGTACATGAAATAATTCATTAACAACAAATCATTGAGAAGAATGGACTTATTTGTATTAAGGAAACAAAAAAGGAACCATTACAACCTGAGCCTTGGTGTTGTGCAAGCTCCTCCCAACATCCAGCAAGAGATTTCCTCTACTTTGACAAGCTCACCCACTTCCAATATGGCAACAAGAAAGGATCGTAATCTCTCCTCACAAGTTAACAATGGAAGTCCTAATTCCAGTAGCATCTACCCTTTGGAATGTTCAGCTTTCAACCTCCCCTCCTCTGGCCCCAAGGCCTGTATTTATAGTGTTCTAGAGGAAGTTATTCAGTTCCAACATCAATGGGATACTCCCTCTTTTGGATGGGGTAGCTCCTCTCTTGATGGGATAAGTTCCTCTATCATAGGGATGCATGAACCATCTGGAGGCGCTCAATCCACATCAAACACTCTTCTAGAAAGCTCTAGAAGTGACCACAAGTAACTTTTTAAAGATGAAACTCACGCCTTTTGACCTTTACAGGGGTACGCACCCATCCTTTGACTTACAGAGCGTACGAGTACGCAAGTACAATGAGTTTGGGATGCGTACACGTAGGCAAGGTAGAGAGAACCTGCGTACCCAGAGATAAATATGTTTTTAAGTGACTTTCTCTCTTTTTGAAGTTTGACATGAAGAGCAGAGGTATGAGGCTTGACAAGGAGGATAATATGACTATTGATGAAGCCATATAAACTGCAGATAGTCATGGTGACAAATTTCAGTGTAACAGATTTCCCCCTAAAGTGCGAAGCCTGTAATAGATAAGGGTGTTATATCATATAGGAAGGGTGAAGTAATTTATCATTTTGAGGATCATCTTGTGGAGAGCCCGGTCAGAACCTATAATTTTCAACACAAAATACATGTATAAGATCATATCATCACTGAGGTAGGCATTCCCATACTCAGATCAAAACTTTAACTATTGGACTAACTATTTTGATACAAGAATGATTTCATAATACATTATAATCATAGACTTGTGTAGACACAGTATGGGCATAGCCATCTGTTTATGATTGGTCTACAACATAATGAATATAAAACTCCTCGCAGCCTGGATGGTGGAAACTAGATCCAAGGTCTTCATCTCTACTTCCCGAATTGGTACGATTCTAGCCATGTGAATAAATGAGTCGATGTCGAACATGGTAGAAACCACTTGATTACCAGTCAATGATGTATACTGTTAACAAGCATGAGAGAGACCACCAGTAATGTCAATGGTTCTCAAAGTACCCAGCACAATCCATGAGATGTGAATGAATGAGTCGATGTCGAAAATTTCATGGAATCCTTCGATCGCAAGTCAATGATGAAAACTCACGTCAAAGGCGAGAAACCTGCCGTTGATGCATGCAGACTCCAAGGTGCTGACGATTTGTAAGTCAACTCTCCAGATAATTTGCTGATGTCGATAGAAAGCGACCCGTCGCAGGCAAGCCCATAACACGAAATCATAGTTCAAGTTGAAGAAATGTTGCTGCAAGGACTGACTCAATGATGACACAATGAATGATAGGTATTTTGTAGTTGAATGTTTTGTTTATAGACCTCTTGAACACATAACGACACAACAGATGGTTTGGCGACGAATGATTCAAAGTTGACTCCCATAACCCGGCGAAAGATGTCAAATGATCTTGGTCAACTGTGAGACAAGGGATTTCCCAACCCAGGTGAATGAATAAGTGTCGTGTTCAAGAGTGGTAGTAAGGTTTTTTTTGAGACAAAAGGATATCAAATAGGCTCATTCTTCTTATTTTTCCCCACCATTTCTGGCAAGTACCTCTTTATTTTTTACAAGCTTGAGGAGGATAACATATGCTTGTTTGTAAGCTCATCCTTCGGATGAGTCCAACTTAGTTTTTGATGCGAACCCTAAGAAGGAGTGGTCCGTTCCTGTTTGTACTAGAACAGGTCCTTTACTGTGAAATTTTAACGAGTCTAGTATAGGAGAAACTCGGCGTTTTTCATATTTGGAGAGTCTGAAAAACTTAGAAGACTCCAGATTGGACTTTTTCGTAAATTTGTGTCTCCTAAGCCCGAAAAAGTATAAAATAATACCTAGGAGAACCGCTTGATCTTGCGACCAAGGAGTACTTTCATGATTAGTGTCTTTGACCTGAAAGTAAAAAGCGATCAAGGACACGTCATTTTATTTCCAGTATCGAATTTGAAACGACAAAAATCCGGCAATCTTTTCCTGTTTTTACGGTCAGAAAAGGGCTATAAGGGGACCGTCTTTTAATTCCGTTTTAACGAGTGTAAAAGAAACGCTCGGCAATCTTTTCAGATTTTAGGAGTCAGAAAAGGGCTTAAAGACTCTGAGGTTTCACTTTTTCGTAAGTTTTACCGAGTTCGAAAAAATGATAAAAATGTACTCTACGAGATCATTTGAAAGACTTGACCTAAAACTACAAGAAATTATGCAAAAAACTGAAATAACTAACCTAAAAATAATCTCGGGATTTTCATGAGTTTAATGAGTCTTGAAAATAACTGAAATTGACTCAAGATAGGTTTCATTTTTACAAAAAGCTTGAAACAAAGAAAAACTATGCTTCGAAGTAGTTTCATTTTTACACAAGCTTGAAACAGAGAGAAAACTGTGCTTGATGCCCCCTAAGCATAACTGCTAGAGCACATGCTCCCCAGCTTCATTTCATTCGACTCCAGGGATGAAATGAAGGTTCAGATACGAGATCATTTGAAAGACTTGACCTCAAACTATAAGAAAACTATGCAAAAGACTGAAATAACTAACCTAAATATACACCTTAACATCTATGAGGTCTAGTCAAACTCTCGACTCAAGTAGAGGAGGATTTGTTTCATTTTTTAACGAGCTTGACACAGGAAAAGAACTATGCTCGGATTCGGTTTCATGTTTACGCAAGCTTGAAACGAAAAACTATGCTTGTTATAAGTTCGCATGCCACCAGCATAATGACGCAAATCAAGGTACATGCCCCCCAAGCTTCATTGCATTCAATGAGGTGGATGGAATGAAGCTTTACTTTCGAGATCTTGGAAAGACTTGTGGGAGTTGTTTCATTTTTTTAGTGAGGTTGACACAGGAAAAGAACTATCCTCAAAACCCTTGTTTCATTTTTTAAACGAGCTTGACACAAGATAAGGAACTATGCTCATAACACACTCTACTACCTACCTAACAAGGAACTATACTCTAAAAACCTTGATTCATTTTTTAACGAGCTTGACACAAGACAAGGAACTATGCTCATAAATACTCTCTACAATCTACCTATATAACATATCATTGTTTCATTTTTTAACGAGGTTGACACAAGACAAGGAACTATCCTTGAACTTGATTCATTTTTTAACAAGGTTGACTCAGTAACAGGAACTTTCCTTGAAAATCCTTGATTCATTTTTTAATGAGCTTGACACAAGACAAGGAACTATGCTCATAACTACTCTCTAAAATCTACCTATATAACCTATCCTTGTTTCATTTTTTAACAAGGTTGACACAAGACAAGGAACTATCCTCGAACCTGATTCATTTTTTAACAAGGTTGACTCAGTAACATGAACTTTCCTTGAAACATCCTGTTTCATTTTTTAACGAGGTTGACACAGGAACAAAACTATCATCACACTCACTGATTCATTTTTTAACGAGGTCGACACAATAAAAGGAACTTTCCTCAAAACACCCTGTTTTATTTTTTAACGAGGTTGACACAGGAACAAAACTATCCTCACGACAGCCTGTTTCATTTTTTAACGAGGTTGATACAGGAAAAAACTATCCTTGCTCTCACTGATCATGGCTTCCAACTGGAAGAAAGACATGTCAATGGACACACCTTGATCATGGCTTCCAAGAGGTCTTCATCAGAAGGAAGAATAGTTCTCTGGAAGGAACACATGTCAAAGGACTCAAAAGGGATAAGAACATCGCGTTCAAATAATCCCATAGATTTTTCCATGTCAATTACCGGATCTAAATCAAAGGAAGATGA
>APFE030530921.1:86480-96936 GCA_000404065.3 Pinus taeda
CTAACCTGAATGCCTTCTCTAATGAATCAAGTTCCCAAAGGCGAACATCATGTTGGATATTATCCTTTAATGACCCTATGAACACATAAATTCTATGCTCCTCTGGAATATCTTTTACCCTTATGTTCAATTTTTGGAACTCCTCAATGTGCTCCATTATTGAACCCTTTTGTTTAAGACTTATCAATTGTCTAAAAAAAGTGTTTCTTTTTGTATTCTCATAATGTGCTACCAATTCTTCTGTAAAAATTGCCCAAGTGATAAATTGTTTGCGAGAGCAAAGCCATTAATACAATACAAACTGATTTGGTTCCAAATATAAAGTTTCAATACGTACCTTTTGTGTGTTTTGCACATTATTGAGATCAAAAAATTGCTCCATCTGTAGTATCCATGTTGCGCCATCCTTGCCATCAAACTTCCTCATATCGATTTTTGGAATATGATGGGTCTTCGATCCCACATTAGAGTCTATGGAATCATGATTAACATTTCTTTGTTCTCATCATGAGTTTCCTTTACTACCCTTTCACCCTTAGTGACCATTTCTTGTAGCATCTTATTCATATTTATCTTCAATTCGTCCATGTCTGTCTTCAAGTCTGTCTTCAAATCGTCCATGTCTGTCTCCAAATCTGTCTTCAAATAGTCCATGTATGTCTTCAAATTTGTCTTCCAATCGTCCATCTTAGCTTCCACGCCCTTTATCTTAGATTCCATGCCATTTATCTTAGCTTCTGTTAGCTTTTGTGAGGCTGACATTTTTTGCACTTGGTCTTGTAATTTTGATATATCATATGGCATTTCTTCCTCTTCTTCATGAGTCATGCTAGACCTTTCAGGTTCCTTACTAGGTGTTTGCATTTTCTTTCCTTGGGGCATCAGTTACCGATAATAATGCCCTACTATGCCCTTTGAATTCCTTCAAAATAAATTTTCAAACCAAGCTTAAGCAAAAATTTAAGAAAATCTACACACCTTTTTTCACTTTGTAGGAGCTCGATATTGCCTCTTATGTATCTTTGTACTTTCCGATCATCTAGTTCTGAATTTGTGACCTGTGGTAGCCCTCTGTGTCCTCTTTCCAATGCCACAAGTCTGATCCAAATTGGATTGTCCAAGGAAGACTTATGCGAAATCTCCCACAATGACTTGATTATAGACTAGTTCAGTAGAGCGAACTTGTACGACATGCCACGAGTCACTGTTTCGACCTTTGGATCTGAAAAATGCACCCAAAAAACTACAGTCCGTCCTCTTTCTGTACCTTCTTACGAAATTTCAGTCTGATGCTCAGAGAGAAAGTTATGACGATTTTCCCCAGGTCACATGTTTTGAATGTAATTCAAGAGTCTGCAAAAAGACCAACTTCCTCAGATCATATCTCCGCAAATATCGCGTAAAAAGCTCTGAAATTCGGACCCAAGGTTCAGCGAGATTTCTTCTCAAATGGGTTTTTTTTGTGACTTCTGAAATGTCACAGAAAAAAAGTTATAGCGAAAATGCCACGATGACCTGTTTGGAGCAGCGAAACCCTAGAATCCAAAGCTCTGATACCAAATGTTATGAAACCAGCTCAAAAAAAGATAGATCAACGACTTAGAATTCAGCCTCTTCGAGGGGGCAACCTCCTTTACATTACATAAATGAACAATTCTTGGATGATACAAATGACAAAACCTCCTTTCTATATATAGGAGTCTCAGGAGTCACAATATAACCCAGCCGACCTAACAATAATAATATAAAGCCACAAAAATAACAATAGAGGGATTCTATGGGGCACAGTAATAACAATATGGGGGCAATAGGGCACAACAATATTAATAAGGGGTATAACTACAATGGTAATGGGGTAATGACTAGTATTATAGGTGTCTAGTCAATTTAATGTCTTAAATTTCTCTATATAAATTATCAATCCGGGTATCATAAACTGATGAAGTGTGGTGCACCATATGTGCTTAGTTAACCTTTTTCTTACTTCGTTGTTTTATAGTTTATGTTGTTTTTGGGGTTTTGTTCTTGTTGGTTTCCTAAAGTTTCTAATGCAAATGGAAATCCTATTCTAAGGTCATAAGAATACTTTTAAAGGACAAGTATGGATAAACATTTCAAGACAAGGCCTATGTCCCTAATGGTAACTTCCAAAACTTAGCACTTCAAAAGATCTTAAAATATGTTATTGATGAAATTAGTACTTAAACAAAAGTGTAAATATGCAGCTACTTCAATCAAAATAGAATGCAACAACCAAACAATGAGCTAGTGACTATGAAACCCAGTATCCTTGCTGCTGTATAAAAAGAAAACTCAACTTAAAGCAATTCAAAAACTGTAAGCAAAGGAAACTAAATCACACTACTTCAACTCATATTCTGACCCCTCACCTTTTGACTCACTCTGGCTATAGGAGGCAATCATAAACAAATTGCGTAATCTGATATCTAAATTTTTGGAAAGTAAACTAAATCATACTACATCAAATAATATTCTGATTCCTCACTATTTGAGTCACTTGGCTATAGGAAGGTAATCATAAACAAAGGGAATAATATGATATCTAAATTGCATGAAATGAAACTAAGATCAAACTACACATTCATACTTCAACCCCTCACCGTTCGACTTGCTCTGGCTATAGGAGGTAACCGAAAATGACATGAGTAATCTAATCACTAACTTGCAGAAAAGTAAACTAAATCATATTACATCAAATAATATTCTGATTCCTCACTATTTGAGTCGCTTGGCTATAGGAAGGTAATCATAAACAAATGGAGTAATATGATATCTAAATTGTATGAAAGTAAATGAGCAAAACAAAACTTAAAGAAATAACAATGTTGGTGTCATGCGGAAAGAGTTATTTTTGTGGACAAACCTAACCTCCCTAGGAGTCTGAGACTCTCTAGTGACAAACAAACCAAACAAGAACAATCCTTCTCTAAACACACGTTATTCTATGAGAGATCAAGTGTTTTCCGATCTTACCTTAGGTCCAATGCTTGTTGTAGCAGTCCATCCTTACTGATCCAGATGAGCTCCTCCTTCACTTTAAGACTTGCATACACTAACAAAGCAAATGATTACATAACACCTGAATAATTCATAAAACAAAGCATATTGATCACATAGACCAAGGAGTACATGAAATAATTCATTAACAACAAATCATTGAGAAGAATGGACTTATTTGTATTAAGGAAACAAAAGAAACCATTACAACCTGAGCCTTGGTGTTGTGCAACTTCCTCCCAGGGTCCAGCAAGAGTTTTCCTCTACTTTGACAAGCTCACCCACTTCCAAATGAAACAAGAAAGGATGGTAATCTCTCCTCACAAGCTTACAATGGAGTCCTAATTCCAGCAGCATCTACCCTTTGGAATGTTCAGCTTTCAACCTCCCCTCCTCTGGCCCAAGACCTGTATTTATAGTGTTCTAGAGGAAGTTATTCAGTTCCCACATCAATGGGATACTCCCTCTTTTGGATGGGGTAGCTCCTCTCTTGATGGGATAAGTTCCTCTATCATAGGGATGCATGAACCATCTGGAGGCGCTCAATACACGTCAAACACTCTTCTAGAAGGCTCTACAAGTGACCACAAGTAACTTTTTTAAGATGAAACTCGTGCCTTTTGACCTTTACAAGGGTACACACCCATCCTTTGGCTTACAGAGCGTACAAGTACGCAGGAACAATGAGTTTGGGATGCGTACACGCAGGCAAGGTAGAGAGAACCTGCGTACCCAGAGATAAACATGTTTTTTAGTGACTTTCTCTCTTTCTGGAGTTTGACATGAAGAGCAGAGGTATTAGGCTTGAGAAGGAGGATAATATGACTATTGATGGAGCCATATTAACTGCAGATAGTCATGGTGACAAATTTCAGTGTAACAGAGCTACTTTGAATTGGTTCATGGGATTAGTCACTCAATCTATTAGGACTTGGACTGATATGAAACAAACATTTTTGGATAGATACCTGGACTATTGTATGCCCACTAATCATAAGGATGAGGTATTCAAAATGATGCAAAAAGAAGATGAAAACTTGGAGGATTTATTTGAAATATTTCAATACAACTTAAAGAGAGCAAAAATGAGTAATTTAGACGAGGAAACCTTGAAAGCCCTTCTATTGAAAGCCATTAGAGATGAATGGATATATATTTTAAACATGATGGGGAAGGGAGAAATTTCTCAACTTCCACTTCATGACATAGCAGAACTATGTGTCCATCTCTCAAAGGGAAAATCTAAAATGGGAAAAGGGCCTAGAGATCCTTCTCTTATTAGAGCAAACAAATCTACAACTGGATCAGTAAGTAGGGCAGAGATTGGCAATATGCATGATGAGTTCAAAACTGATATTCTAGGGAGCCTTAGTAAACAACTAGACACCCTTAAAATACAAAACAAGAAGAAAGTAGAAGCTGATGCCTTGGCCATATTTTGTCCAAAATGTAGAAAGAAACATGCTCTAAGGGAATGCCCCTTGGATGCAAAAGTTGTAGAAACATGTATGATTTGCTCAGAAAGTCATGAGACCAAGGATTGTCCTTCAATTCCTGGACTCAAAGATGTCTTTCAAGAAGATCCAAATTTAGTAGAGTCCCTTTGTTTTGTTTCAAGGAGACCTTGGTAGGGGCAACAAAATCAAGGATTTAACAATCCTATGAACTTTCACCTCCTGCCAAATTGGAATTCTTGGCAACAACCTTGGCCCCAACCTCAAAATCCATATCAATCATGGGCACAAGGGATGCAAAATCCTTATGGGAGATTTGCTCAATTTTATCAATATCCTCCATCTTTTCAAAATAAACAAAATCCACAACTTCCAAATAAAAACCCACAACTTTCATTGCCATTTCCACAACAGCAACCTTCTCAACAAAATCCAAATCCTCAACTCTTGCTTCCATTTCAACAAAAGACAAATCAACTACCAACTCAGCCATTGCCAAATCATAACAATAAAAATCCTCAGAATGCTTACATGGTAGAAGGACAACAATTTCCTACCTATATGATTGTTCCTCTTAATGATGTTCAACTCAGATCTGGTAGAGTTTTAGAAAAACCTTCTATAGATGTTCAGGAGCAAGATACCTCTGAGGAGGATTCTCTTAAAGTCAATAAAGATTCTGAGGAAGCATCTCTTCAAAACCCAATCATTCAAAAAGAAAAAGAAAAAGAGTCAACCCCCACAACTCGTATAGTTGAGCAACCTGCATCTTCATCCACACCTCCTTTCCCTGAAATATTACAAATTGACAAAGGGGTGGAAAAACAAATATTTTTTCCTGACTATGATTATCTAGATGAATTAAAGAATGTCTGTATCAAGATCCCCTTGCTACAAGCCATTAGAGAGATTCCTATTCTAGCAAAAACAATAAAGGAGATGAGTCTCAAAAGACTAGGAAGGAAACAAAGAAATACAAGAAGAAACCACCTGGTAGGAAAAATTGCAGATATCATGATGGGAAAAATTACCATGCAAGAATATGTGGATCCAAGTAGTCCAATTGTCAAGACACATATAAATGGGATAGAAATTCCAAATACTTTGATTGACTTAGGGGCTGCTATAAACATTATGAGTAGACAGACTATGGAACAACTTAAACTTCCTAATCTTCTTTTTACACCCACCTTACTGCAACTTGCAGATAGATCAATAATCAAACCAGATGGTGTATTAGAAGATATTTCAGTCTTCTTAGATTCTTGGGAATATCCAATAGATTTCATGATTTTGACTCCCAAGAGTAATTTAGGAGGTCACCCACTCATCTTAGGAAGACCTTGGCTAGCCACAGTTGATGCTTTTATTAGTTGTAGATCTGGGGATATGTACATTTCTTATGGTAGTTCGACAAAGAAATTCAATTTGTATCCTCCAGCAAAAGCAATTACAGAAGTAGGAGACAATGAATGGGTCGATGATTAAGACATTATACAACTTGTCTTTACTATTTCTGAAATTAATGAAGATAGTCAAATTTTGAACACATTAGAAAATTTTGAAACATCTTCAGAATATGACCACACACAATTTCGGTTAGATTCTGATATTGAATATTTATCATCAAGACAAATGTCTCTTTACTCTATGGAAGAGTTGGGTAGTTCTACCATTGAGATTTTTCTAGGTAAAACATTGAATATCAACAAAAATTTGGAAAAGTCACAACAGGAAGAAATAACCAAGATCTTGCAAAGGTATTGACCCTAAGACTTGCATCCATCATATCCATATCGAGGAAAATAGTAGACCAATCAAACAACCTCAGAGAAGGATGAATCCAAATCTTAGGGAGATAGTGAAAGAAGAGCTCCAAAAACTACGCAATGTAAACTTCATTTACCCAATTTCAGATAGCCGATGGGTTTCTCCTTTGGTTATAGTACCCAAAAAAAATGGTAAATGGAGGGTATGCATTGATTACAGGGAATTGAATAAAGCAACTTTGAAGGATCAATTCCCTTTGCCCTTTATCGATCAAGTATTAGATACATTAGCAGGCAAAAAGTACTTTTCATTTCTGGATGGTTTTAGTAGTTATAATCAAATTCAGGTAGCACCTAAAGATCAGGATAAGAACACATTTACCTGTCCATGGGGAAATTTTGCTTATCAAGTGCTTCCTTTTGGATTATGTAATGCACCCACAACATTCCAAAGAGTAGTACTAGGGATTTTTTCTGATCTAATCCATGATTGTGTAGAGGTATATATGGATGATTTTATAGTTTATGGTGATTCGTTTGAAGAGGCATTAGAAAATTTGGAGAAAGTCCTTATAAGATGTAAAGAAACGAACCTTTCATCAAGCCATGAAAAATGCTTTATGATTTTTACTGAAGGTATTGTTTTAAGACATCATATTTCAGGGGATGGGATTAAAGTTGATAGATCAAAAGTTGAAGTCATCTCCAAGTTACCTATTCCAAATTTTCAAGAAGATGTTAGAATTTTTCTGGGATTTACTAGATATTATAGAAGATTTATAGAAAACTTCACCAAAATAGCATCTCCACTCTTCAAACTGCTTACAAAAGACTATGAATTCAAATGGGGTCCTGATTGCCAGTCAGCATTTGAAGCTTTGAAAACAAGAATATCTGAAGCACCTATCTTGAGAGGACCAAATCGGAAACTTCCTTTCCATATTTCTACAGATGCTTTAGATATAGCTCTAGGGGCTGTGTTGGGACAAAAATATTTAGTTCCTTATGCCATTTACTATACTAGTAAAAATTTAATTCCCACTGAGTTGAACTATATTGTGACTGAAAAAGAGTTCTTTAGTTGTTGTTCATGCAATCAATAAGTTCAGACATTATATAACAGGCTATGAAACTTTTATTCATACTGATCATTCTGCAATTAGATATCTAATGAACAAACCCATCATTAATGGCAGAGTTACAAGGTGGCTCTTAATTTTATAGGAATTCAATATTACTGTACTAGATAGACCAGGGAAACAAAATACAATAGCTGATTTCTTGTCTAGGATTCAGAATACCAAAGAACATTCTCCTATAGAGGACAAGTTTCATGATGAATATTTATTTGTAGTAACTACTAAGACCCCTTGGTATGCAGATATAGCTAACTATTTGGTTACAGGGAAACTACCTCCACATTTATTTCCTGGTGAAAGAAGAAATATTATTCAGGAGAGTTCAAAATATTCATGGATTTCTAACGAATTGTTTAAAACAGGGTTAGATCTTGTGATCAGAAGATGTGTTAGGGAAGATGAAATGCTTGATATCCTCAAAGCATGTCATGATGAACCATGTGGTGGACACTTTGCTGACATAAGGATAACCTATAAAATCCTCTCTTTAGGATATTAATGGCCATCCCTCTTCAAAGATGCAAAACAATATGTCAAAAGGTGTGACAGCTGCCAAAGAGTAAGGAAACCTACCCTCTCAAATGAAATGCCATTGCAGCCACAGGTACTCATCGAACCCTTTGAAAAATGGGCTTTAGAATTCATTGGACCTATTAACCCACCATATAAACAAAGAAAGTATATATTGGTATGTACTGATTATGTCACTAAATGGGTAGAAGCCAAAGCATTATTTTCTGCTACTGAGCATTCAGTTGTTAGTTTTTTTTATGAGGATATTTTTACTTGCTTTGGTGTTCCAAGAGAAACTATTATAGATCAGGGAGGTCAATTCACATCCAAACTAGTGGAGAAGCTGATGGAAGAATACAAGGTCAAGCACAGAAAATCTATTCCTTACCATCCGCAAGCAAATGGTCAAGTGGAATCTACAGACAAAGTTATTGAAGGCACCATTACCAAGACTGTTCATCTGCACAAAAGAGATTGGATAGAAAGGCTTCCCAAAGCCTTATGGGCCTACAGAACTACATGGAAGAATTGTTGGGCCTCAAACCTGCACTCATTTACCCATCCTCCCAACAGCCTTTTCATACTCATTTCCTTCTTTTGCCATCATTTCCTTCATTAACTTGTTCAATTCATTGCATTATAGGACTTTTTAACATGATTTGCTAATTGTGCTAATGGTTGACTGTTGGTTTAGATTTTTGGTTCAAGTGCTGCAATTCCGCAGCTATTACAGGTTTCTGCAGCCGATCCCAGATTCTGCAGCCGATCCCAGATTCCGCAGCTATTTTCTTGTTTGATATGATCCAGGTGTCTTCTAGAGGAAAGAGCCACATGGGCAAGTTTGTATGACTGTGTACATGGTACGTGTGCTATCAGCTCACCCAAACTGGCCGACGACGCCCCTGGTCAATGCGGAGGAAGCTCTGGTCAAACGGCAAGGTTGCAAGCGGTGGCACGGCTCTGCGTGTTCGGTTGGAGCACGTAAGTCACAGCTGGCTTCTCCTTTAGCCACGAAGATTGCATGGGACAAGGATCCAACACCAGATTTATTAAACCACGATGACCGTTCCCTAGATCCGTGCTCGGTGCTGCTGGACGTGTCCTTTTCCTAGCTATTAGTTTGCTTAGTTTACGCACAGGACAGTTGATGTTCTTGCTATAAATAAAGCGTTTCCACACGCTGAATAGTTAGTCTGATTTAGTTAATATTTTGTTGCTGTAAAATCTGTTTTGAAGACCTTTTTATAAATCGTTTTACGCTTCCCACTGTGCTTATTATGAGTTGATTTAATTTGAAGAAGACAGTTCTGTTTCTATCCGTGTAGCTGATCTTTTAATTGGTTGAAGTGGATGGAGGGCCCCTGTCTGCTACAACCATTGTACAGTAGCCTTTGAATTTACTTTCCTGCATTTCGTTTTCTTTATTTGATCATGTTAATGTACAGTTTTTTTGAATTATGCTGCTTTACATTTCGGTAATCTTCATGACTGATCAGTGTGTTTTTATAGCTTTGATTAGGAGCCCGGGACAGTGTGCTTTTACTTCTTTTCAGTACTAGTGGCATCTGAAATTGTCTTATCTCAACTGCTAACTTTTTACTGTGATTTTCATTAGTTACTTACTTAGCTAGTTTCTTTACTTGATTTACTTTATCAAGTTGTGTCAAGTTGCTAATCTCTTAATGGTTCTGTTTATCATAATTCACTAACTTTTATGGGACCAAAACATTATCTAACTGCAGCTTGATTTGTTAATTTTTAAACTCATATTGCTAATTCACTCCTAACTTTTCTTTTTCACATGATTAATTCAGCTAAAGGCAGAATGTTAAGGGAGAATAAGTAGTGTGATTTGTCATTTAATTTTTGGATTACTAGAGTAGTGTTTTTACTTTCAGCAGAGCTCATGTAAATATCATTTTCATTTCTATCAGCGTTAAAGGTATTGGACTAGTGTCATTAGTCTTTTGTTTAAATGCTTTGCTTTCATTTGATGCTTTAATTCCATTTCAAGTCATTATGCAAGTTTTCTTTCTCTTTAGGATTTAAGAAGCATTTAGAAATCATCACATACACACACATTCACTCACTTGTTTATAACTTCATCACATCATATTAGGAAGATAATTTAGACATAAATTGAAAACGACAAAAAGAACTAGGAAAGGCTACTTAAGTATATATTGTACACTTCACTTCATCAGCTTACGAGCCCCGGGTTGACAATTTATGATAGCAATTTAGATAACACTAAATTGACCAAACATTTTGGCGCCGTTGCCGGGGAAGTGAAAAATTGGGTAGCCAATTCTAAAAAAAAAAAGATAAAAACAAGAAAATTTCAAGAAAGGAAAATTAATAACCTCTCAAAGTATGCTCTCCTCTTGCACTTAGAGTGATCTGGAGGATCAGAAAAGAGAAAGTTATTGGTTTAATAGTTTCTTGAGTATGCTCTCTTCTTGCACCTAGAGTGATCTGGAAGATCAGAAAAAAAAAAAAAAAAAAAATTTATTACCCTGACTTGAAGAGAAAATAAAATTGATATGCATAGAGCAAGAGATTC
>APFE030530923.1:4485-16933 GCA_000404065.3 Pinus taeda
CCATAAGGACAACAAGTTTAATTAGGAGTTCACCCTGATATCTCGGGTTACGTCTCCATGAGCTCTAGTCAACTCAACTAGGCTCTTTGGGATTATGATAAACTTATTTTACAAGTTCCACACTCAACTCCATTGGTTTACAACTAAACCTATGGGTTTAGAATACCATCTTACCCTGTTGGCTGTCCATACTCTACAGACAAATCTAAGCTTCTCTAGACTAGATTCCTTCAATCAGTGCTCTGAGCTATCTTAAGCTCTTGGCTTGCACCAACTCCCTCAGAATTATTTTACTATCTCTAGAATCCCTTCTTCTTTCTTCAACACACATCATACACTAGCAGTAGCTTGATCATTTGATCTCTTTTTTGTTCTCTAGCTCTCGGCTCTCAGCTCTCGGCTCTCGGCTCTGGCTCTCGGCTCTAGCTCTTGGATCTTGGCTCTCGACTCTCGGCTCCGGCTCTTGGCTCTTGGCTCTCAGCTCTTAGCTCTTGGATCTGGCTCTTGGCTCTTGGATCTGGCTCTCGACTCTTAGATCTGGCTCTCAACTCTTGGATCTGGGCTCTTGGCTCTTGGCTC
This sequence comes from Pinus taeda, assembly GCA_000404065.3. Classification (NCBI taxonomy): domain Eukaryota; kingdom Viridiplantae; phylum Streptophyta; class Pinopsida; order Pinales; family Pinaceae; genus Pinus; species Pinus taeda. Next base: position 5,065 of record APFE030530923.1, read on the forward strand.
TGGCTCTCGGCTCTTGGCTCTCAGCTCTGGCTCTCAGCTCTGGCTCTCGGCTCTGGCTCTCAGCTCTTGGATCTAGCTCTGGCTCTATCTCTGGCTCTAGCTCTCAGCTCTAGCTCTCACTCTGGCTCTGTCTCTGACTCTGGCTCTTGGCTCTCACTCTCACTCTGGCTCTCGGTTCTGAATCTCACTTTGGCTCTTTGTCAAGCCTCCAACCTCTGGTGGTTCTTTCACTATCCTCCCAACCTCTGGTGGCACTCTGCGAATCTACGGCACTTTGGCCTTCTGCACTCAGCTCTCTGGCTCGGCAACTCTGCTGAGACCAACTCTCTAAGGAATCACACCTTCGCCATCGCCCCCAACCTCTAGTGGCTTCTCTAGCTTTATCTAAAACTACGACTCTGCCTCTATCAAGCCTCCAACCTTTCGTGGCTCTTTGCCCAGCTGTGAGCTCCCTGAAGGGAAACTTGCTCTCTCAAGGAAAAACTTCTGAAGGGAAACTTGCTCTCTCAAGGAAAAACTTCTGAAGGGATCCCCCGTTCTTCACTTGGCTCTCTCACCTTTGAAGAATCCTCCAACTCTACGGCTTCTATCCATCCCTCTGTGTGCAATCATGAGGAATCATTCTTCTATGGCTCTGCATCCGACCCTCTGGCTCTCTGGCTCTATGGCTCTACGTCTAGCCCTCTGGCTCTGTGTGCTTCAGAACACATTCATGTTATAGAAACGCCCGTTTATAGCGTGGCACAGGTGCAATGGACTGTTTCCAATGGGAATGACACAGTCGATCGTTCTTCTGCCTACATTACGAAAATATCCAAATAACGGAATACACAGGCAAAACACATCATGGGCCTTAAGGTCAGACTTCAAATGGTGTTCAATCACATCTATAAACCCGTCGGGTCCGTCCTATCATTGCAAATCGCAATCACAAAGGCAAGAGGTCCAAGTCCGTGGACTTAACATAACAACAATGTGATATTCCCCGTTAAATCTCCACCATCTGATCGAGCTCGTGAATCAACGGTCGAGATGCGATCTCATCATCGCTCATCGCACTATCGCAAATTGCTTGTGCACTGGCCCTTTGTATTTATTGCGATCCGATCGCTGATCACCGATCGCATCAGCATTTTGCAGTCGCATTTCCCAATGGCCTGGGGTCTGAACAACATCCCATAGCCAGCTCCGATGCAATATACATCGCCGATCGCCGATCATCGATCCTGCTTTATCGCAATCGCAAATCGGCTTGCGTGGGGTCTGATATCATATGCAAGTCTTTCCAGATGCGATATGTGGGAGATCGCCAATCGGGAAGCCCTTCTGCCTGTGGCTAAGTCTTCCCTTTGAAACTTTCCGATGCGATTTCTTTAAGGAGCCCTCAAGTCCCACTGATAAGAAATTGCCTCCTTTTCTAAGGATAATAAGCAATCTTCTTTTTGAAATAACTCCTTTGTCCGAAGTCCATTTTGGCCCGTTCAAATTGTGTTGGATTCAAAATGAAGCAATCTACAAAATGAGACTATTTTCACAATCATCCAATGACTTTCATTTTTCCTCTGTGAGGAGAATTCATAGACTTAGACGTCTATGTTAGATCCATTTTGGATCACCCGCCAAAAAATAAAATAAAAAATAAAAAATATTGTTTGAAAACATGAATTCACAAACTTCTTACTACCTCAATTCATTTTCCCTCAGACTCATTCCTTTCTAGAATTTGTAGCCTCGTGTCATTTTAGGTATATCCCAAGTCGAAGCGCCATTATTGCCCAAAAAAATGATATTTTTTTTACAATATCCTTCGAGTCAATATGCCAAATGCTTCAAGTTAAACCTTCAACCCCTCTGCATCCTTTTTCTATAGATTTTCTCATGGAAATCTATAAGAAATTGAATTTCCCTCAAAGAGCTCTGATTTTTGAGATATGTTTACCTGAAAATGTAGAATTACCAAGAACAAATTCTCCATACCCTTCCTCAATATTTCCAGAGATGACAAGACAGGTTGTCACAATAGTTTCTTGTCTATTTGGTATCCAATTGATCAGCAGGTTGATGAAATTATTCTAGGATTTTTATCAGTGTTATCAGTAGGTGAAAAACCATCACTTATCTTCAATTAAAGTGAATTTCTGGCAGAAGTTATCCATGACCAATTTTTAAAGTTTTCTACTGAAGGAACCTTTAAATACACATTAGTTCGTGTATACTTGTTCTTGTTTTATCAAGAAGATAAATTTCAGTTTCCATTACAGAAGCTAGATGAACAAGGAAATCCTCAGTCTAATTCATTAGACTTCCTTGGTAAGGAAGAACACCAATGAATTTTCTTTTAGTGATTATAGTATATGGATGTGATCTTCCTTCGTATAAACTACCAAAGTTTGTGCCAATCAGGATTTTTGCATTAGAATATATCAGGCAGATGATGAACATAGATGAGTTGCATTTTGTGTCATCTAAAAAGAAGTCTCAATAAAAGTTAAAAGCAAAAATTGGGCCATTCATTTGCAATACCAGAGCAACAGTGAAGCAAGCAAAACTTCTTTTGAAACAAATGAATTCTAAATTAAGTTTTACTTGGTATTATGATCCCTTGGGGAATATTTCTAAGTTAAGGGTAGAACAAGAAACTACTCCTTATGCACACACTCCTCGACCAGAAACTGAATAGTACGTGAATCAAGAAGAGTGGTAGGAGAATACATTGCAGGAAGCAGAAGAGCAGGCTTTCATCTCAACAACCTCATAGACTCCAATTCCAGAAGAGAAGTAGTCTAAGAGAACAAGGGAAAGTTTTTCCCCTTTAGTTTTAGAAGTTCAAGAGACATATTTTATAATGTACAAGAAGAAGAAGAAAAATAATCCCCCTGATGAACAATTTCATGACAAAATTTCACAAGAACAAACTAAATTGGTTCTAACATGTTTTCTCAAGTTCTCTTGTATCCTCATTTTCTCAAGATCCATCAGAAACAACTCATACATAAGAGCTAACTCATAGTGCAATAGAACCAAGTATCGTTTCTAGATACAGGGAGATCAAAAGGAAAAATGAAGCACTAAAGGCCACCACCTATTTTGAATTATGGAAGCAGAATTTAGCCTCTCGGCACATACTTCTTTCTGCACTAGATACTAAGAAAGAACAGTTTCAGATGACCCTCCTAGAGCCTAAAGTTCTCTTCCCTGAGACTATAGAAGATTACAAGAAATATGTTTTTGCTTTTGATACTAAATAAAATCATCCTGTTGACCAGATTAACTCACACAAGCAAGCTCAGGAAATGATTTACTCCACTTTGACTAGTTCAGCAGTGGCGACAACTTTGGCTAAGGATACCAAAATAAAATCTTTAGAAGCTCTGGTGATTAAATTAGGATATGATCCCAGTGATGTAAAGGATTCCGATGAAATGATCAAAATTAAAAATGTTGATATCTTGGCATTAAGGAAGCAACTAAAACTCCCTACTATAAAAGATCCACAAACCAAAGAAGTTGGTGAATTGGAGAAAGAGAAAGAAAGTATTAGTAGGTATTCTCATAGAAATAACTTCCCTTATAGGTACTTCGACTGTAGGAACTTATATTACAGGAGCCATTACAACAGAAATATATTCCACTGACTCATCAACTGATTTAGCTAAAGATATGTGATATTTATCATTAAAGGGGCAAGAAATTAGAAAGCTAAAATCTCAACCCAACAATCTTTAGGATCATAAAATCAAAATTGATAATGCTTACTTGGAAGAGCTTCAGAAAAACCATAGGTTGACTCAAAGAATATATACCCTTGAAAATGAGACTGTTATTGCGCAAACTATTGCATAAGCCGAAGAGAATATCTAGTTGGATATAAATGAATTCATAACTAACTTATGGCCTTCAATTGAAATAATTTTTGAGCAAGAAGAATTATTGTAGAAGTCAAAGGAGGTAACAACAGAAGTAAATAAATACATGGATCATAAACCAAGAGATGCAACAACATTGGTCATAATTTTGAATTCAAAAACAAAAGAAGAGCTTAAATATTATGATATTGAAGACATGACTCAAACTATTCTGGAAGTTACAAGGATACTTACCAAGAGAAATTTAATGTTGCAATTAGAAACAAGTGTCATGATCTAGAAGTTAACATCCATAAGTTTCATAAAAAAAAATAATGTGCTATATCAGAAAGGACTTCCAGGTTTGAAAGGAATGGGAGACATATTAGTTCCTCTTGAAGCATACCAGCATAGATTACATTCTATAGTTGTAGATAAATCAAGATTTTCTAAGATCAAGGGAACAATTACAGGGAAGGCTTTTATTAAAGGTTTGAGTTTTGATTTATTAATTCAACATGAAATCAAACAATTGTTTAAAGTCAAACCCACCTTTCAAAAATACGCTGAAGTGGATGAGATTTATAGAAAATTTATAAAATATTGCATTCCCGATGAAGACAATTGGGATAAAATATGCCAGCTCAATGAATGAACAAACAACAGGTTTTGAGAAGCAGGCAACAAATTTTCAGCAACAGGATGCGGGTTGGAACAAAAGGACAGATAATTAGGAAAGACAACAAAATAGCAGATTTTAGAGCCTTAGTCATCAACAGAGGCCTCGAATTCTGTGCAAGATGTCCAAGCAGTTCAAGTTTCCTATTTTCTAGTTCTATTTTTTAATTTGTTTCAAAGATATTTTGTAAATAAATCTTGATTTTTAAATCAAGATATTTTTAGAACAATTCTATAAATAGTTTGTAGTTCGAAGTATGAAGGATTAAACCCTTGTGATAAACTAGTAAGCATAATTGTAATCCTCTGAAGTTTTTCTAAGATTAATAGAAGGATTTGGATTCATATTGAAACAACTTGTCTTCTTGTGAGTACTTTTATTGTTACTTATATCTTCATTTTTTTTATCTCTGCATATTTTTGAAATTAAAGGGAAATCTGGGTAAGATAAGATTGAAATTCAATCTATCTGTAAACCCCTATGAAGCTGTAATCAATTACAAAGATTAGTTAATCAGAAGTTCTTTTTGTTTTATTAATTCCTCTATACCTTTTAATTGTCACTTCCCTTTAAGCTTTAAATATATTTTGTTTTCCTATAAAATCATTTTATACGCATCAACTGTATATGACTAGTTAAAAGCTTTGTTTGAAGATTTAATGAATCATATATATTCTTAAGTTCAACCTTACACATATTTTCAAAGTTAAATTATGTTAAAGGTGAAGGTCGACCCTTTTAATATATCATAAATAATTAAGAGTCTGCACCTGTTTAACACTTTAAAGCATTTGTCATCTAAAACTTCAAATTAAAACAAAACATTTTAAATGCTCTTGCACAATTTCTTAACCTAGAATTCTCTACAAGGTACAACATCAGATTGGCGCCATTGCCAGGGAACGAGAAATTTTGAATTATCTTTCCCTAGGACAACGATTAGGCTTTCCTTTTAATGGTGAATAAAAGGTTAGTAGGTTAAAATATTTCACCTTGCTATTCCACAAAATAGAATTGGCTTCACGCAGGCACACCATATCCCTCTCAGTTCCTCATATTTATTCTCCATTATCAAATCTAGAGAGGCTGGTGAGAGTTGCCTCTTTAAGACGAATATTTGAAGCTTCTACTTCTACTCATGTATCACTTCCACCTGAAATTGTTTCAGAGATTGATCCTTTTAGAATTGTCCCAATTCCTACTAAACTATGAGATCTACCACCAAAAGTGTTAGAAATTTTATCTAAAGGGGTTGATTTGCAGCCAAATCTTCTTGTTTATTAGTTAAAATCTTATCAAAATCTTGAAACTATTTCAGAACCTCCCAAATCAGAAGCAGAATTAGGTTTAGAATTATCTGTCATTCATACCTGTCCATATACTTCTGCTAAACCTAAAGATAACTTCTCTGTTTATACAAATCCTTTATTTGAAAGTGAAGGAAAATTTGGTCCAGAAGTGCAGAAGTTAGTTATTGAATCACCATTAATAAAAACTTCCAGAAATTCTACTCAATCATCTTCACCCCCTTCATCCCCCCATAAGTTCATCCTCATCTTCACCTTCCTTATCACCTCAAAGTTCATCTTCATCTTCACTATATTCACCTAATCAAATGGTTGGTTTTCAACCTATCATTTAGGCTTGTTATGTAGCCTTAGTCCTTCCTAGTTAGCTTAATAGTTTTCCAGATGGATATATAAAGCACTTGCCTAGGTTTACTGGGGAAACTGGTTTGTCTACTGAAGATCATTTGGCTTCCTTTTTGGATTTTGTTGATAATATGAACATAGAACATGAAGATGTGTACATGAGATTATTCATTCAATATCTTGAAGGAAATGTCAGGATATGGTTTAGACAATTACAATCTTGTTCTATTCCTACATGGAATGAATTAATCATTATCTTTAAAAAGTAATGGGGAGTTAAAAAGGATCATATTTACTATCTTACACAATTTGATGATCTAAAAAGAAATCATGGTGACCCTGTGGATGGTTTTATAAAAAGCGTTTAATAAAATTTATAACAAAATGCCACCATACTGTAAACCACCAATGGATGCAACTAAAGTTAGATTTTCTAAAGGTTTTGATTATAATTTTGTTGTTATTCTTAGGGAAAGGGCATCTGCCACCCTAGCATACATGGAGACCAATGACATTGAAGTTGAAGCTAATATATCAACATTACCTAAACATGAAATCTAGGGAAGAAGGTACTTCTTCTTCTAAAAATAAGAGTGAAGATCATCAAATAGATGAAATTAATTCTCTACTAACAAATATTTCAAATAGAATTTCAAAAATGGAAGCACAACCCAGAGTAGCTCAATCAGTGTCAAATAGACCTCAAGTTCAATATAAGAGACCTTTCCAGTGCCAAATTTTACAAAGTCTTAATATTGATCAACATGTCCAACCCCCATTGACGATTGATGATCAGGAACCTAAAGAAACTGGTCTTTTAGTTACAAATGATATCAATTATTTTGATGATCCATCATCACAAAATGCTATAATTAGAGTTTCTCATAATCAACTTTCAGTTCAAAATCAAGAAGCTTCTCAAGTTTCTAAATAGCAGGCATTCTCTGAATTTCTTATTGCAGAATTAAATAGAAGATATGATTTGAGGCCAAGACTAGGACCAGGTAGACCAGCTAAAAATGTCATTATTAATGAGCCACTGGTCAAGACAGTTGAAACACAAACAACATTGATTCAACCATTAAATAAGAAAAATGAATAGAATACCTTTGAAAATATAGTTCCAACTGCTTTTAATGTGGAAAAATTATTAGAGAGAGTTAAGATCCCAATTCCATTATCTGAACTCTCCAAAAATCCAAGTTATAAGAATCAAGTGTTAAAATGGATTCAATCTTCTAGTATTGATGTTGAAGGAGATGTGATTAGTTTACAGGACGAACAACCTTTACTGGTTTTTGGTCCTAGTTCTGATATGATCGATGAAAATGTCCCTCCTTTATATGTTACTTTGAAGCTTCATAATTTTCTTTTATATAATTTTATGTTAGATTTTGGGGCCTCCCATAATCTAATGCCTAAAGTAATTATGGACGAGCTTCAATTACAAATCAAAAGACCCTATCATGATATATATATACCTTTGATTCAAAGATAGTACCTTGTCTTGGATTAATCAAATATTTAGTTGTAACACTTGCTCAGATCACTGTTAAGAGTGTAGTTTTATATATTGCTGTTATAGATATTCCCCCAAAATTTGGGATGTTATTATCCAGATCTTGTTGTTCCAAGTTAGGGGGAAGTCTGCAAATGGATATATCTTTTGCTACAGTTCATGTTTATGGGGGAGAGAATTTGAGGTTATACAGAGAGGTGAGATTTATTAATATTGTTTGCAAAGCTGATCATGAAATAAATCATCCTATTTATGCAGTTGATTAGGATTTTGGATGTTTTACTTTAACAACTAATAATCTCCAAAATTCTCAACTTATCATTGAACAAACTATGAATAAACCCCAATGTATAAATATTGATGTTTGGAAGTTGTAGTTTGATGGATCATTTTCCAAAGATGGAATTGGAGCTAGAATTGTACTTATTTCTACACAAAGAAAATATAGCTCAAACTTTCAAGTTACACTTTGATGTTACAAACAATGTAGTAGAGTATGAAGCCTTACTTTTAGGACTAGAGTTAGCTAAAAGTTTAAAAGTAAAAAAAAAAAATAAGTGTGTTTGGTGACTCAGAGACAATTGTGAAACAAATTAAAAATCTATGCCAAGCAAAACATCCTAGGTTTAGATCTTATCGGAATGAAGTATGGGATTATGTGGAAAATTACTTTCAATCTTATAATATTACAACAACCTCAAGAGATGAAAACCTTTATGTAGATTCTTTAACAAACTCTGCTAGCCCTTTCAAAATTCCTGATCCTATGCAATTGCAATATCAAATTCAAGTGAAGTATAGGACTTAAATTCTTGACAACCTTAAACATTGACAAGTTTTTGAAGATGATGAGCAATTAAAGATTTTCTTACAAGCAATTGATGAATTTTCAGCTCTACAAATTGAAGAAGAATAAACCAACGAAAATAAGTCAAATAATGAAAATGAAACTTCACAGTTAAATCATAAAATAGCTGATCATAATATCATTCAGTTGCCCAATAATTATATTCCAAAAGGATTAATTCCTCTTGAAAAACTCTTTAATAATAATGATGTTTCCAAAACTTCATTGTCAAGTTCACAACAAGAAGATGTGGAACATTGAAATATTGGAACCAATGAAGAAGTCACAAATGTAAATATTTCATTATCATTACCTCAGGACACAAAAGACAAATATGTTAATCTTCTTAAAAATTATAAAGATGTCTTTGCATGGTCATATGAAGAACTTAAAACTTATGACACAACTATTATTGAACATAAAATTCCTCTCAAGCCAGAAGTTAAGCCTTTCAAACAGAAATTTAGAAGAATAAAACCAGTTTTGCTTCCAACTATTGAAAAAGAAATTAAGGAATTATTGGATGTGAAAATTATTGTTCCCTTAAGATACTCTAATTGGATAGCAAACCTAGTTCCTATTAGGAAGAAAAATTGTGAGATAAGGTTGTGTGTAGACTTTACAAACCTAAACAAATTATCTTTAAAGGATAATTATCCATTGCGCAAGATGGATCAATTGTTGCAAAGTTTCAGGCTCAAACAAAATTTCAATGCTGGATGACTTTTTTGGATACAATCAAATCTTGGTAAGTCCAAAAGATTGGGAAAAAACAACATTTATAACTCCTTCGAGTACATTTATGTATGCTAGAATGCCATTTTACCTAACCAATGCAGGAGCTACCTTTCAAAGAGAAATGGACCTAGAATTTGTTAGTAAGGTTAACAAATTTGTTGTTATTTATCTTAATGATTTGACTGTATTTTAAAATTCTGATGAGAAACATTTAAAACCCTTGAGAAAGGTTTTTGACAGATGCAGGACATATGGAATCTTCCTCAATCCAAAGAAGTCCCTATTTGCTATAAAGAAGAAAAAATACTTGGACACATCATTTCAAAGGAAGGAGTAGTAATTGTCCCAAAAAGAGTCTCGCCCATTGAGGTAATTAGCTTACCTAGAAAAAAAATGAAATTCAAACTTTTCTAGGAAAGATTAATTTTTTTAGAAGATTCATACCAAATTATGTCGAGATAGTCAAGAATATTATTGATATGCTGAAGAAATATCGTGAAGTCAAATGGACACTGCTGGCAAGGTATTCTTTTACACATATCAAGAAAGATATTTCTAAAGCCCCGGTATTATCCAGTCCTGACTATTCAAAACCTTTTATAATTTTCTCTTTTGCCTCTGATACTACCTTGGTTGTTGTCTTATTACAAAAGAATTATAATGAAGATGACCAACCTATTTCCTTTTTAAGCAAAGTAATGAGAGATGTTGAGTTGGAATATGATATCATTGAGAAGAAAGCCTATGCTCTTGTGAAAACCTTCCAAATAATGTTGCAAAGACTCTCTTAACACAACTTGATATAGATGGTAGGAGAGGAAGATGGATTGCAAAAATACTAGAATTTGACTTAGATATCAAATCTACCAAATTGGTGAAGGGTTGAGGTTTAGCCAAGTTGTTGGTTGAACCAAATTGTAAATTTTTCGGTATCAACACTATCATGCAAGTTTCAGAAGAGAAGAATACACAAGAACCTTCTCAAAATTCAAAAGTGAATAATACACAAGAACCCTCTCAAAATTCAGAAGAGAAGAACACACAAGGACCATCTTTTACTGGAGATTTAATTCCTCTCCCACTTCATATTGAAGAAATGTTCCTCTTATCTGAATGGTATGCTGATATTATACATTTTCTTCGTGACTTTGAGTATCCTCTTGGATTCACGAAGAATCAATGTAGAATTCTCATACTAAAAGCTATGAGGTATTGCATCATCAATGCCAATTTGTATTGGAAGGATCCATGAATATCCTTCTTTTATGTTTAACTGAAAATGAAACAGAAGGTTTCATTAAGAAATTTCATGAAGGTATATATGGAGGACACTATGCTTGGAGAGCAACAACATATAAAATTTTGAGAGAAGGATTTTATTGGCCGAAATTGTTTTCACAAGTAGGAGCAAAGGTTAGAAGTTGTATTCCATGTCAGATATTTGCTAGCAAACAAATGTTAGCAACACTTCCACCTGTTTTAGTACTGATTGAAGCACCCTTTTTATAACGGGGATTATATTTCATAGGAGAAATAATTCCAAAATCCAGTAATAATCATAGATGGATCCTAATTGCTACAGACTACTTCACAAAATGAGTAGAAGCTATCCCTGTCAAGAATGCAATAGACATTGTTTTCATCAAATTCATTGAAGAAAACATATTATCAAGATTTATTTGTCCACAATAAATAGTCACTGATAATGCATAAGCATTCAGTAGTACCAAAATGATACAATTTTGACAAAAGTATAAGATTTTATTGCATCATTCTACCCCATATTACCCTCAATGAAATGGATTGGAAAAATCATCAAATAAGAGTTTGGTCAAAGTTATCAAGAAGATACTAGCATATCATAAAAGGAGTTGGGATAGTCATTTCAAGTATGTGGTTTGGGCTAACAGAGTATCACCTAAGAGATATACTGGTAAATCCCCTTTCCAACTTTTTTATGGAACTGAGGCAATCTTTCCCACACAACTAGATTTCCCTGTTATGAATTTTTTACATGAATTATATGAGGAACCTGATGATTTTTCAAGAAGAATCAATTAGATCATTGAGTTAAATCGAGACAGAGATGAAGTTCAGTACAAGCTTCATCAATATCAGAACAATTTGAAGAGTTTATTCGACAAAAAATCTTGGGAAAGAGACTTCGTGCAAGGAGATTTAGTTTTAAGATGGGATACGAGAAAAGAAGAAAGAGGAAAACATGGTAAATTTGATCATTTATGGTTAGGACCATTAAGCATTGCAGAAGTCAAGGGAAATAAAACTTTTATCTTGCAGAATCTGGAATGAAGATATTCTTCATTTCCTCTCAATGGACAATATCTTAAACAGTACATTAAGTATTTAAGTTTCTTACAGTCATAGTTCATTGTACATTACCGGCTGCTTTAAATTATGTTGTCAAGTGTGATTTTCACAGCAAAGACTCCATAGCCCGAAGAGAAGACACATGGATCTGTATTTTCTCTGCATCCCATAGGGGGAAACAGTCCCCAGATGGAGCCGATGTTGTAACCTTATTTGTATTTTGTACATTTTTATTTTTGTTGAAAAACGAAAAAGAAAAAA
>APFE030530926.1:0-23001 GCA_000404065.3 Pinus taeda
GAATTAAATTAGACATTCTTTTGCTTATCCCTACCAAATTCCTCTTGCATCATGCGAAAATATAAGCTATGTGTCACATAGACATGAAATCAGGTGTTTCGGCATTTTAATCCCTCGGATTAAAATTGGCTGGCCAAAGAATTATAAAGCTAGTCATAAGGCTACGTAGTGACACCATTATTTAGGTGGTTAATCAACATCAAGTTTGGAATATAACAAGGGTTATAAGTTAGTTTAGTATTTATTAAGCAAGATAAAAAGTTGTGTGATAAGAAAAATTATAATTCAGATAGAACTAATTTTAGCTCAATTAATAATCTTTAATAAGTTAGTGGAATGTGAAAAGGATAAATTAATGGTGTAGTTATATGAACTTCCATAAATTTTGGTAGGTAGTAGTTATTACTAATTTTATAATTTTTTTTTTTTAACATTAAAGGTTTAATAAAATATATAAGGACTTAGTAAAATATAAATAATTGTGAGAAGTAATTTTTAATAATATATTTATTTAGATTATTATTTTTATTTTCCATTTTTTATCTAATGATTTACATACATGATGGGTGAGAAGCATTGATGATAATATTTATTTATTCTCATTTAATTATAATGAAAAATTACTACACAAATATTTAATAATTGATTATAGATATTATAACTATATTTCATTAATTATTGACATAAAATTATGTGAGATAATTTTTATATCACATTACTTTATGAAATATATAAATTATTTTAATATTAATTTCAATAAAATATTTATTTTTTTAATCAATATTATAAAATATATATTTATTTAAAAAATACATTAAAAATTATATATCAGTCCAAACTAAACTAATAGTGATCCAAAAGAAATCATTACTCCAATTACTCATAATAAAAATAAAATTTGTTAGAAGACTAACTAATCACGAGTGGGAAAGATTGCAACTTGTGACCCATTTCTGTCCAATGGTAAAGAAGCCGTGACTTACGGATCGCCTTTTTGAAAAACTAATAACATCTCATCGATGCCATCCAATGAGCATCCACAATCCATGACATGGTCAGCTATGTGATTATGCCACTTGATGTAAAGGTCCCATAAGAATGTTGTGCACTAGGAGAACTATAATAAAATAATTTTGTGGCAAATATGTCTTCCACGGGATATGCTTTCCATTAAAGAAACAGTACGAGAGGACGTCATAAAACTATCCCAAAGCATTGGATAAGTATTAGAAAATTATGAATAGGCAAATCAAAATTTAAAATCAATTTTATAATTTGGAATGGAAAGATCATGTTTTAGATAATTTAATTTGCATGTAACACCTATTTATTTTGCAACACCTTTCATGGTTGTGTACATATTAATCATTTACTTTATTAGGTAAAGATGGGGTGAATTTTGGTGAGGTAAAAGTTAATTTGGTAGTTAAAACTTATTGTTTGTTTTTTAAAAGAAATGTGTTATTTTAAATTATGGAGTTATTAGAGAAGATTTAAATTTAATTTATTTATTTATTTTTATTTTTTCCAAGTAGTTTGGGATGGGTATACTTTCTTTTTTTCTAGATGAAACATTTTAGATTGGGGTTGAAAGGGTACAAGGGAGAACAAGAAAGCTGAGCTAGAAGAGAGATGGAAAACCTTGAGCAACGCATTGCCAAGCTGAAAACTTTGCTTGGGGTATCCTTGAGATGGTGAAGAGTTAGTGGAAACCTTGAAAGTTAAGATAGTTCTAGACTCCAACAGAGAATTTTTGAGAGGTCCAAGAATTAATATTGGTTTGGAAAACCCACTCTAGAAAATGACAAAAGAGGCTCGAGGGGAGATTGGACATAATTGCTCAACGAGAATGATGTTTGTTTTCGCATTTCTTTAAATTAAAGAAATGGTTTGCCTAGCTCGAGGGGATATTGGACATAATTGCTCGAGGGGAGATTGGATGTAATTGCCAATCTGGCTGGTTGGGTGAAAGAGTCTTTGATTCCAGTTAATTCTCCGTGAAGGATAATCATGTTAGAAAATGATGTTTGTTTTTGTGTTTTTTTAAATTAGAGAAATGGTTTACCAGGTCTAAAATTATTGCTTATAGGGAAATCTATTTCAAATGTTATTTTATATAATCCTACTTCAAAGAGATGTGTTTTTGTATAAGTAAGGAGATAACAAATTCATACCCATTAGAAGTTTAATCTGAGTAGTTTTGGTGCAAACCTCTCCTATCTAAAGATAAAGTAAGTTCTATATTTAAAATGATAGACTGGTTAGAACTATGGGTATAGAATGGAAAAACAACAAAAAGAAACAAGAACCTGGTACATAAAATTTCTAACCACGAATTAGGTGGTATGATCAAGATAATGTTTTAGCAGTAAAGAGAACAAATATGCCATTTTTAATTAAATGAAGCTTGAACATGAAAATGAAAACAGAACCAACATTTGTGATTTATTATCACTGGGATAATTTCAATATTAATTTGGTAATATGGTTAAAGTATAACCAAGAGTGGGTTAGTCCCATACTTTGAGCCCAAAGGTCTGTTTATAGGACAATCTCACTCCCAACTACAAGTCTAAAAACTAGAGGCGATATCTCGCTCCCAACTACAAGTATAAAAACTAGAGGCGGTATGGACAGAGCATGAGAGTCTAGATCCATTTACATTACTCTAAAGACTAAGAATTCCTGCAATAAGAAAATTATCAATTAACACAATAGTACACATATCTATGATAGTCATGGAAATAAAATAAACGTGGGGAACTAGTCAAAATAAGTTCATCCATGAATCTCTTATTCCCAATAGAAATAGCTATATATTACTAATCCAAGAATTCATGCAAGAAACAGGTGAAAAAAAAAATTCAAATAAGTAAGAACATCTCTTGATTAACACATATATCCAGGAACTACAACTAAGCCATGCCTAGAGCAAAAATAATCCTTTCAAGGAATTATAATTATGTACTCAAGTACTAAACCCTCAGTCTCTAAAAAGAGTAAAATCCCTAGGGTAAAAATAAACCCATATTAATGGAAACCTTTAACTTTGGCTAGAGCATTGCAACAAAAATGCAAAACATCCAAATAAGAAATTAGGAGCCTCATGACCTTAATAACTAACCAAACATGAATGCTTTAGATAAGTAATGACACCTAGATAGGTAAAAGGAACCACAACATGAGTTAGAAGCAACATGATCATATGTTAGCAACCCCATAATGACAGTAAAACTATGTAAGGTGAGAACCATTTAACTGCATGTAATCAGGCACAACAAACCCTACAGTTATCCATTTAAATATAATCACAGGGGAAAACAGAATGAGAAAAATATTGACTTCAAAGGAAATAAAAGCATCTGGTTCAAAAGAAAAGAGAAAGGTACCTAGTTTGCGGCAATGGGTTACAATGTGCCCAAGTGGAACCCATGTTTTCTTTCAAGAAACACAAAGGAAATAAACTACATTATGTTTTGAACATAGAAATACCTGAGGAAATGTAAAGAAATTAGAATAAGAATTGTAACCTACAACGTACTTGGAAAATTGCTAGGGAGCTTGACTAGGAAGGAATATTGAAGCTCCCTAAAGCCAAACCTTCCATGCGTACACAAACCTACAATAGAGTCAAAGAAAAATATTGTAAGGACTGTTTAAAGTGATACAACCAACAATAGAATTGAAAAAGGGATTTTCTAGCAATTGCCATGGAATTACAGTAGAAATATGAAAGAAAAACCCTTGATGCTATAGAATAAGGTTGCAAAGCAATGACAATAGAAAGGCGGAATGTTGATGTAGAGAAGGAGACCTAGGTCGAGGCAGTTACCCTTAACCGCCCCTGCAAATCCTAAACCATCCGATCGAAACCTTGAATTTTCAACAATAACCATTCAACCAAGTGTCCCATACTAAATGAGACTGAGTCATTGCTAAGAGAACCAAGAGGAGGGTCGAGAGACTTCTCCAATTTGAAAACTAAATGATAATATGGAAACTAAGAGTGAGTTGTGTGTGATAGCATTGTTATACATAAACACTTGGTAATTCATTGAATAAATCATAGAAAAACAATGTGTATATATATATATATTATATATATATTATAATATATTATATATATTATATATATATATATATATATAGATATAATATATTATAATATCATGAGAAATGGATATAACATCTATTAAACATACTCAAATACCAAGGTTGAAAGAGAAAGAAAGCTTAGATCTATCATTTAATTGTTGAACTTGGATGAATTATTAACCTGATTAAACCACATATCATTAAGTGGTAAAAATTTAAGGGAGAATATATATATATCTGTGTGTGTGTGTGTGTGTGTGTGGTGTCGATAGATTTAACAGTTGATATCAGAGAAAATCTATTAGGAATGGATGCCAAATTTATGTTGTAAAATTTGGGTATTCTAATTCTAAAGAAAAAAATGTCACCTTAGAGAATTTTCCGATTATTCAAGATTTTATAGATGTGTTCATAAAAGAGATTCCTGGATTACCTCCCAAGTGGGATATAAATTTACCATAGAATTGATTCCAAGAGCTTCTCCTGTGTCAAAACCTCTCATAAAATGAGCATACCCAAGCTAACTGAGCTAAAGATGCAACTGGAAGAATTGCTTGACAAGGGATACATTCACTCAACTGTATCACCTTGGGGAACTCTTGTGCTATTCACAAGGAAAAATGATGGCACCATAAGACTGCATTTATTACAGGAAACTTAACAAGCTGACCATTAAGAACAAGTATCCATTTCCAGAATTGATAATTTATTCGATCAAGTTAAAGGTGCTACAATTCTCTAATATTGATCTACCTACATGTTATCATCAGATAAGGGTGAGGTAAGAAGACATTCCTAAAACAACCTTTAGGACCTGATATAGACACTACAAATTTGTGGTTTTTCCATTTGGGATTACCAATGCTCGAAAAACATTAATGAGCCTTATGAATGGTATATTCCAAACTTGTCTTGATTAATTTTTCCTAATTTTTATTGACAACATTCTCATATATTGAAAATATTTGGAATAACACAAGAAGGATCTACATATAGTTTTGCAAAAACTGTGAGAGCCACGTGGGAGCACTAACTGTACGCTAAGTAAAGTAAGTGATAATTTTACAAGAATGAGATACAATACTTAGGACATATAATTTCTATTGAAGGGATAACTATTGACCCTGAAAAAATTAGAACCATCATGAAATGGCATGTCCCTTGTAATGTTGTTGATATTCAGTCTTTTATGGGTGTAGCAGGATAGTATCGTAATTTTATCGAGGGATTCTCTAGAATAGATTGTCATATAACTTATTTTCTAAAGAAAGGAAAACCTTTCAAGTTGACTGCTAATTGTTAGCATATATTTGAAAAATTAAAACATTTGTTGACTACGGCTCTATTGTTGAAGATACCAAACCCAGAGAAGAATTCATCATTTGCACTGATACATGTCAAGAGGTATTAGGAGGAGTATTTATGCAAAAAGGAAAAATCATTGTTGATGAATTTAGGAAACTAAAGGAACATGATCAAAGGTACTATCCTTACGATTTAGAATCAACTATTGTGGTACATGCTTTAAAGGTGCATAAATATTATTTATTGGATAAGAAATTTGTGTTAATGATTGATCATAACAACCTAACTAGTTTCTTTAAGCAACTTAATATTAATGCACGACAAGTGAAATGGACAACCTTTTTGAGCGAATTTGATTTTGATATCATATATATCAAAGAAAAATAAAATTGTGTGGCTAATGCATTAAGTAGGAAAGTGCACTTTATATATCAAATTTATTATACTAAGGTAGAGTTTGATTTTTCAAATAAGATGAAAGAAGTTGTGATCAAAGATCTAGAACATATGTCCTTAATCTGATGGTTGTTAGGAAACTAATATTGGATGAGTTCCATAAAAGCCTTTATGTTGCCCACCCCAGGTATCAGAAATTATTTTGTTCCACAAAGATAAATTATTTTTTTCATGGAATGAGGGAAGATATAGGAAATATATATAGCTAAATTCCTATAGTGTCATTAGGTTAAAATTGAGCACCAACAAATGGTCAGTTTTCTCCACCCACTACCCATTCTAGGATGGAAATGGGAAGTTAACAAACTAGAATTTATAACTGGAATGCCAAAAACTAAAAAGTAGAATAACTCAATCATGGTATTAGTTGATAAACTAAGGTGGCTCATTTCATTCTTGTCCAATCCACATACAAAACTATGCAGATTGTAGACATATTTATGCGAGAAATATTCATACTACATGGGATGCCAAAGTTAGTGATTTCAGGTATAGACATAAAGTTCACATCAACATTTTAGAAAAATATTTTCACTATTTTAGGTACGCAGGTTCAATTTAGTAATGTGTACCACTCGAAGGCAGATGGTTAAACCGAACGATAGAATTAGGCGTTGGAGGATATGCTAAGAATGTATGTAATTCAACAACTGAGTAAGTGAGAGGAATACATTAATTTAGTGGAGCTTTCTTACAATAAAAACTATCCTGATTCACTTCGGATGAGCCTGTTTGATGTTCTCTATGAGAGAAGGTCAAAAACAGAAGTCAATTGGAACAGTTCAGAGGACAAGCTACTCTTAGGACCATACATGCTAGCAAAAATGGAACAAACCATGAGGAAAGTCTAACAGAATTTGAAAGCTACTCAAGATATGGAAAAAGGTATATGCATAGAAGAAAAGATCTTATAAGGAATATCAACTATGGTACCATGTGTACATTTGAGTGAAACCTAGGAAAAGTTCTTTACGGTAGGGTGGGTGTGAAAAACTATCCCCCTTGGTATTTTGGACCCTTCCAAATCTTAGAAAGAATTCGACCTATTTCATATCAACCTACATTACCCAGCCACTTGTGAGGCAATAACGTGTTTTATGTCTCTTTGTTAAAGAAATATGTGTATGACTCTAGACATAATATTAATAAGTCGAATTAATATTAATGTGTATGAATCTAGACATAATATTAATAGGTCGAATGAGATGGATAATTCTTGGTAGAAACCTTGTGCATCCTCGAGTGAAGGGAGACAACATAACAGAGGCGAGCTATCACCCATGTTAAAGTGTAGTGGAGGAAATTTACCTAGGAAGGGGCCTCCTTGGAAGATGAAAGATTCATGTGGGAAACATACCTATACTTGTTACAAGGGAAAGGATGAACACTGAGGACGATGTTTTGCTCAAGGGGGGGGAGATGGCTATGTAAATATTCTTCATTTACTTTACTATGCAATTAATGGATGAATATTGATGATGTAAAAGTTAATTCTCATAGCTAGTACTTAGTGTTTGTTTATTTTAAATAAATGTGTTATCTTAAATCATGGAAATAAGGGAGAGGATACTTAAATTAAAAAATATATATATCTTTAATTTTACTAGTAGTTTGGACAGTCACACTCTCATCTCTTAGAGATGCAAACATCTCATATTGGAGGCCGAGAGGGTGGAAGGGAGAACAAGGAAGCTCGAGGAAGAAGGTAGAGATAGGAAAGGCCTTGAGTAGGTTGTTGCCAAGGTGAAAAATTTGTTGTGGTAATCTTGAGTTGGTTAGGAGCTAGTGGGAGCCCTGAAGCTAGAGAATTCTAGACTATACATAGAATTATTTAGGATCAAGAATCAATATTATATGCAAGCCTACTGTAGAAAATTATAAGAGGCTCAAAGGGAGATTGAATTTGTTTTCCAATCTCATTGGCTCGATGGATGAGTCTTCTACCATGGTTAATTCCCTTTAAAGGATAAGTTGTAGATAAGTAGCTATAAATTTCAAGACTAAAAATGAATGTTATCAGCTTGTCAAGAATGATTTTTGCTTTTATGTTCCTTGAATTAAAGAAATGGTTAATGGGGTCTGTAATTAATTTTCTTGTAGGGAAATTTGTTTAAAATGTTCTTTTATATAAACATAGTTCAAACAGATGTCTTGTTGTAAATGTAAAGAGATAAAAAACGCAGACCCATAAGAAGGTTATTCTAAGAAGTTATCGTGTGAACCTCTCTTGTCTAAAGATAAAGTAAGATCTATATTTAAAAAAATAGACCTCTTAGAACTATTAATGTACAACAAGAAAACAACAAAAGGAAATAGGAACCTCGTACATAAAATTTATACCCACACTTTAGGTGGTATGATCAAGGTAAAGTGTTAGGAGTAAACAAAACATCTTTGTCATTTTAAAACTAAGCAAAGCTTGAACATGAAAATGAAAACATAGTCAAGATTTGAAATTAGTGTCACGAAAGTAATTTCAATATTAACTTGGTAATATAGTTAAATTATAATCGGCAGTTGTACTTTGAGCCAGGAGGTTCATTGAGAGGAAAATCTTGCTCACAACTACAAGTATAAAAAGTAGATGTTGTATGGACTGAGATTGACGAGAGGCTAACTTCATCTACCTTACTAGAAACACTAAGAACTCCCACAATAAGCAAATTATCAATTAACACAATAGTACAAATATGTATGATAGTCCTATAAATAAAATAAGTGAGAGGAACTAATCAAAAGAAGTTGTGAGACACACAACCATGAATCTGTTATTGCGAATAGAAATAGTTATATATTACTAATCCAAGAATTCGTGCAAGAAGCAAGTGAAAAAGCAAGTTCAAAACTAAATAAATGTATTGTAATACAAAACCAATATTTACAATAATTAGTAGTAACTAACCTAAATCAGTAAGAACCTCAAAATTACAAAAGTAAACCATGTGACAAAACTGAGAAAAAGTATGCCATTAATGAGAGTAATCAATAGGTAATAACATCTCTTTATTAACACATATATGCAGGAACTACAACTAAGTTAGACGCCTGTAGAAACAAGAAGACTCTCAAGGAATTATAATTATGTACTCAAGTACTAAACCCTCAGTGTGTAGAAAACAGTAAAAATTCTAAGGTAAACATAAACCGTTATTAATCCTAACCTTTAACCGTGGTCAGAGTATTGCGACAAAAATGGATAACACCCGAATAAACAAGTAGGAGCCTCACGACCTTTATAACTAAACAAAGTCGATTGTTCCATATGAGGAATGACACCTAGAAAGGTAAAAGGAACCATTGCATGGGTCAGAAGCTACACGACCGCATGTTAGCAACCCCATAGTGATGTGAAAACTAAGGTGAGAACCATTGACCTACATGTAACTAGTTGCAACATACCCAACAGTTTTTCCTTTAAATATAACCAGAGGGGAAAAGCAAATGAGAAAAATATTCACTTAAAAAGAAACAAAATCCCATGGTTCAGAAGAAAAAATAAAGATACTTGGTTTGGGGCTATGGGTTATGGTGCGGCTAAGTTGAACCTGTGTTTTTTTTAACAAACATAAAAGAAATAAACCACATTATGTTGTGAACATAGAAATACTTGATAAAATGTAAAGAAATTAGAATGATAATTGTAACCTACAACGTACGTGGAAAACTGGTAGGGAGCTTGAATGAAAAAGAATATTGAAGTTCAATATAGTCAGACCGTCTATGAGGGCCCAAACTTGCAATAGAGTAAGAGAAAAATCCTGTAAAGACTGTTTAGAGTGATACGACCAACAATAGAACTGAAGCAAGGGCTTTTTGGAACTCACCATGGAATTACTGTAGCAATATTAAACCAAAATCCTTGATCTTACAGAGTCAGGTTGCAAAGTGTGGACATCAAAAGGGGAGAATGAAAATATAGATGAGGAGCCGAGAGGTGTGGTGGTTACCCTTAGCCTCTCCCTACAAATCATGAACCGCTCGGTCGAAATATGGAACGATTAAGGGAAACCATGGAACCAAGTGTCACATACGGGCTGAAACCGAGTTACTGTTGAGAGAACCAGATGAAGGATCGAGAGACTTCTCCAATATGACAATTAAACTATAATGTGGAAACCAAGAGCCAAGTGTGCATGATAGTTTTATTATACATAAACACTCAGTACTTGATTGAATAAATCGAAGAACAACAATGTATATATATATATATATTCATGAGAATGGTACATAACAATATATTTAAATATATGTTCATATACCAATGTTGAAAGAGAAAGAAACCTTACAGCTATCATTTAATTGTTGAACTTGGATTAATTATTAACCCCATTAAACTGCATATCATTAAATGGTAAAAGTTTAAGGGAGGATGATTTTTTTTTATGTCAAATGTCAATAGAGGTTACATATATATAATTTAAAATAGTTATAGCACTTTTTTCTTTTAAAATATTGAAGTTTAAAAGAACAACTATTGTAGTTATCTTTTTAATAGAGAAAGGTCGTTTTTTTTAAACAATTTGATGAATATTTTATGATAAATATTAAATAATATATGATACATAATTGAATTTCAGTAAATAAAAGTAATTTTTTGTTTATCTTTATATAATATTAATATATTATAATAATATTTGATAATAATATATAATATAAAATTAATTGTTTGTAAAAAAAAAAAAAATTGAATATCAATTCTAAAATATTATTGGTGTTTAGCAGGAATATATGTTGGTTAGTTTTAAATTAGAGAAATATATGTTTCGTTAGTCTTAATTATATAAATCACTATCATTAGATGGATGAAAGAGATATTAATTATTAAAGAAATTTACTGTTATTTGTTAGTGATAAGATAAATA
This sequence comes from Pinus taeda, assembly GCA_000404065.3. Classification (NCBI taxonomy): domain Eukaryota; kingdom Viridiplantae; phylum Streptophyta; class Pinopsida; order Pinales; family Pinaceae; genus Pinus; species Pinus taeda. The sequence goes on from APFE030530926.1 coordinate 10,719, forward strand.
TTCTATGAATTTATGTTAATTAACATAGCTTTTCCTTTTTTATACGATTTAAATAATATTTGACTATGAACCTAAAGTATAATTAGTTTATATGCATATTAGACTATTTATTTAAGCCATTAGCTTTATATATACAGAAAGAAAGAGATAAGAGTACTAATTATCATGTTGAATATAATAAAAAATCTTGAAAAAGAAGTTTTTATTGTTAAATTATTTTAAAGAGTTTCAATATTCTACAATTTAACCCTCTCTCATGTATATTTTTTGGTAAATTCTCTTAAATCCAATAAAAATGTGTTGGAATTTGTGATGTCCCCATAAAACTGTAATTATTTTTATTTTACTGTAGTAAAAACAAACTGGATTTATGGTTACTATTTGAATTAAATATTAAATTTGATAATTATAAAGAAAACTATTTTGGGAGTGTTAAAATTTTTTGTAACTTTTCATATCAAGAAAGTTTAGGCAGATAGTTGCCTAACCGTAACTACCTCCCTAATTATGAATTCTCCAAGGAAAGGACTCAAAAGGGTAGACAGAAACCTGAGTGGAATAAAGGAGAAAAGGGAGAGGATCTGTGCTGAGAGGTCAGGTAGAAAAGAGGCTAAGTCTCGTAGAAAAGAGGCTCAGTCTCGTAGTGACCAGATAGTTGTGGCACTGTGTGAGAAGCCTTGCAAGAAGATATTTATCTTGTAATAAAGCTCGAGGGGAGACTTGGACTTGAAAGCAAGTCTCAAGATTGGGAGGATTGGAATCTGTTAAAATACAGAGGTGATTTCTACAGTTGGATTTTTCCTTTATTTATTGATCTCAAGTAAGTAAAACAACTTGGAGAAACTTTATTAATTATAAAATAATAGAGTAAATGTTAAGTTCTGGAAAAATATTGTTACTATAGGGAAGCTTGGAAATTTAAAATGATGTACAGTCTTATCCTGAAATAGGAGAGTGGCTATTTTCATAAATTACACAAGGAGAATTTTTCTAGTTCAGGCGTAAACTAGGAATGTAGTACAAACTTAGGAAAACAAACTTACTTAGAAAGGAAATAAATTTACTAAGCAAAACCACAATTATGGATAGAATATGGGTATATATTTCTAACAAAAAATAAAAGTATGTAATATTTTCCTTGATATAATCAAAACCACATATTAATTATAGAGGAAAACCTGGGCGGAGGCCTATTTTACTACAAACCTTAAAAGTTATATATATGTGAAGTCATTGTTAGGGAGTCTGAGAACATATAGAGATTCAGTACACTATAGCATCAAAGAAACCTAAGGAGTTTTGTAATACAAAAAGGGACAATAAAAAATCTGGAAAGACAACCCAGACTCGAAGGACCTGGCACATCCATAGGCTAGGGAAGGCTCCCAGTTCTAAGCCTTCATGTCTGCAAGCAATAACCTAAATTACACATAAAGTATTTGAATAGAGAAATATTGGATTGAAAGCTTTCAAACTTAGACAAGAAAAATTTGGAAAGATTGGAAAGAGACATAACCATAAAGGAATAAGTCACTAAGAGACCATATATAAAAAACATAGCTCGAATATTGCAATATCTAGAAAAATAGAGAGATGCGAGAGCTCCAGGAGTTGCCTGTTAAACATGATTATTAACTAGTTTAAAATAATAATTAAGTGGCGTTATATGATGAGTCGAGCTAGCCCTGAAAGACATATTTGAAAGAATTCATTATTATGAAAAAGATTCTAGAGTAAATGAAATAATTAAACAAGCGCTAGATGAAAATTCCAGAGCAAATAAGACATATAACTCAAGCACTGTCAATAATACTATAGATTTCCAGTTTGATTCCCAAGGGGTTGATGGATAAACCGAAAATTCCAGAACCATCACCCAAAGGGTTGACAAGGGTTCCCTTAAAATAAAAAATACACATACAACGTAAAATACAAAATTACAGTAGCTACTATTCAACCGAAGTACCATATTAACTCAGTAGGAATCTAGAAACGCTTCTGAGGGAATTCACAAAGGCAAGCCTGTATGCCTCTCTACCTGGCCAATAGATGCTGCAAGAAAAAACATTGAACATACCTAAGAACCCATTGAAGATCTGCGTGTGTAGGTCCTAGAAAATTAGTGGAGACCACCTCAGAAATCATTTGACATGTCGGGGCCTCACCTGAAGAACCTACACACTCCAACATCAATAAAATTCGTGACCAGGTAACAATACAACTACAAATCAGGTAGCTTAAGCAAGACACAAGAAAGAATAATTTATTACTGAAAGGGGCCATGTATGGGTGGAGGATCCATCTATTCTAAAACCTCTGCAGAATCCAAACCAAAGTCTTGATAGCTCAAACCACTCAGGGATGAAACCCTGGTCTCAGAACCTAAAAACCAAAGAGCCAAGGACTGAAACAATAAAAATGAAAAAATACCCCTGTAAAACCTCAATGAAGTTTTCCAATGAGCCATTGTCCATTGGATTAGAGCGATGGTGAGATCACCATCAAAGCGGCAAGGAGAATCAGAACAAATTGATATTATTAAATCTGTAATAAGCATATAAAACCATGTGTCTAGTAAATCTTTAGTACCCAAACTTAATTTCATATGCATTGAATTATATGCATAGTAAAATCTTTAGTACCCAGACTTAACTGGAAATGCATCAAAATATATGAATTATATTGTATAGTAATAAATCGCTTTGTAAATAATATTTGATTGATATAATATGCATGTTTCATACTATGTTCAAAGGGTAAGTGCCTTTAAAATCGTCATATAAGAACTATGGTAATATGTAACATTTTTTTAACTATGGTTTATGTTAAAGTACATGGAGATGTGACAAGTGGTATCAAAGCCAAGGTTACCAAACTAAGGGCTTTGGAAAACTAATGACTGATAGTGTTGTGTATACTAAGAAAAAGAAATAGGAGTAGCTACTAAAAGAAGGACAGATAGCGCTCCCCACAAAAACATAACAGGCTTAGGACCTACAACTTTCCTGAAGACCAACCGAGAAGTATGGGTGAAGTTGGGAGAAGAACCCCGTAGTGCCAATCCTACAATATTAGAGACTGTGCAAGATTTAAAAGGCAATATGGCCTGATTGCAAGCTGGAAATGAAACATTAATGTTAGAATGGGAAAAGATTATGAAAATTCTGTCAAATAAGCAAAATCATCATTGGCCAATTCCCAACCCAGAAAATGGGCACATGTCTAGAGAGCAAGAATATCAAATAGAGTATGTGGAAATAGGAGGGGAAGAAAATCAAGAGGAAAATTTAGATAACACCTCAGAGTGTAATATACAAAAGACGAAAAGAACAGAGCTCCAAGGAGAGTTTAGGAAAATAAAGCCGCTCCTCTTTGATGGTGAAAAAGGAGTGGCAACTGAAGGCTGACTCATTAATATGAATAAATACTTTCATCTCTATGAATACAATCATAATTTAAAGGCGCATATAGAAATTTTCCAGTTGCAAGGAAAGGCCAACCTATTGTGGGAAGAGGTAAACATTGTGCGAGGGGTGAACGAACAAAGCATAACATGGGAAAAGTTACAAAGATATTTTAAAGAGAGATATTTAACTAAACGTTTCTATGACGAGAAAGCAAAATAATTTCATGACCTACGATTAGGACAACTAACAATGGATGACTGCATTACCAAATTTACCTCATACTTCAATGTGTTCCTTACATATAAGAAGAGAAGGCAAAAATGCAGTGATTTATTAGTAGATTACTGATGTTCATGAAAGAATGTATTAAGTTCAATAATATGAGAATAATGGATGAGGTCGTCCAAAAGGCCCGGATATGTTATCAACAAATTAAACAGAAAGGAGAAGTGTTGATAAAGAAATGTATTGAAAAAAGGGGCAATAAGTTTTCTGTTGGTAATAAAGGGAATAAGAGAATTACCAATAGAGGACCTCCCAGAGGTTAGATGAAAAGAAATCTAAAGAAAAATCACTCCCGATTTCGACCCCCTAATGAGCCCAAATCCAATGAGCAATCAGGGAGAACTCAAGTTGAAACAATAGAAAGAACCCCAATACAATGATGTGGGTGTGGAGGGCCCCATTACATTAAGAATTATCCTAACCACAGGGGCATTGAATAGATTTCACAGATATAGGAGGAATCCATATTAGGAGATGTAGCCAGAAGTATTCCAAAGATCAATGCCGCCCTTGAAGATCATCAAGCAGAATACCAACCAACTAATGTGGAATTCAAAGGTAAAATCTTTGATCATGCTATACTTGTTTTAATTGACCCAAGATCTACATTAAGTTATGTTAGTGCTAAAATAGTTGATCAGTGTGGTTTACAAGCTTTCAAGTTAAAAAATACCTAGATAGTACAACTAGGAAGAGGGGAAAAGAGATGATTTGTTGGCTAAAGTCAACAACTATCCCTTAGAAATAACAGGATAGCCTCTGGTGGCAGATCTAAACATATTACCCCTAGGGTCATATGATGTCCTGATAGGCATGGACTGGCTAGAAAATCACTAGTCCCCTATAAACTATAAAACAAAAGCTATTTGTTGTATGGATGAGCAGGGAAACAAACAAGAGATTCTAGGCATTTTGAGACCACTAAAATTATGACCAATAACCACCTCTCAACTAGAAAAATGCATCAGAAATGTATGCCAAATTTACATGATTTAGATGGGATACGCCAACTCAAAAGATAAGTCCATGTCCTTGAAAAGTATCCCTGTGATACATAATTTTCCAGATGTATTTCTTGAAGAAATTCCAGTGTTACCTCCAAAAGGAGACATCGATTTCACCATTGAACTAATACCAGGAGCAGACCCAGCATCCCAAGCTCCTTATCATATAAGCATATCAGAACTGACAGAATTAAAAATGCAATTACAAGATTTATTAGAAAAAAATTATATTTGTCCAAGTGTCTCAAATTGGGGAGCCCCTGTACTATTTCTCAAAAATAAGGATGGGACCCTACAAATGTGTATGGATTATCATGATCTAAACAATCTGACCATTGAGAAAAAGTACCCTCTACCTCACATAGAAAAAATATTTGATTAACTGAAGGGTCCAATGGTGTTTTCAAAGATTGATCTACAGTCAAGACAGCATCAAATTAGAATCAAGGAGGAAGACAGAGCAAAAATGGACTTTAGGACCCGCTATGGACATTACGATTTTGCGGTGTTACCCTTCGAGCTGACCAATGCCCCCATGAATTTTATGTGTCTAATGAACAATTTGTTTCATCAATACTTAGATAAATTTGTATTAATTTTTATTAATGATATACTTATTTATTCCCAAAATGTTGAGGAACATAAAGAGCACCTCAGGATAGTGCTATAGACTCTCAAGGAACACTAGTTGTACTCAAAATTTAGCAAGTGTGATTTATTTAAAGAGAAGATTCAGTATTTAGGCCACATCATTACCAAATATGGAATCACTATAGACTGAGAAAAGAAAAAGACCATATTGGAAGGAAAACACCAAAAGACATGGCAGATATAAGATATTTCATGGAATTGGCAGGGTGTTACACATGATTTGTTGAAACATTCTCCAGGGTGGCCTATCATATTACCAACCTACAAAAGAAGGGAAAAATCTTTAAATGAACAACCAAATTCCAGTAGAGATTTGAAGAGCTCAAGCATTTACTAACCACTACATCAATTTTAAGCATAGCAGATCCAAGTAAGGACTATGTGGTGTGTACACACACTAGCAAGGAAGGGGTAGGTGGTGTTTTAATGCAATAAGGTAGAGTAATCACCTATGAATCTAGGAAGCTGAAGGTGCATGAACATAAATACTTAGCTTATGGCTTAGAATTGATAGCTATTATTCATGCATTAAAAATGTGGCGGCACTACTTGATGGGTAATAAATTCCTTTTGATGACTGACCATCACAGCCTGACTAATTATTTTAAGCAACCCACTTTGAATGCCATGGAAGCCAAGTGGGTAGACTTTTTAAGCGGATTTTATTTTGAAATTAAAAACTTGAAGGGAAAGGAGAACCAGGTAGTTTATGACTTAAGTCGAAAGGTGCATTGTCTTTACAAAATTTCTGACAGTGAGCTGCAGACCACTCTCAATGAACTAATTAAAGAACTAGTCGAGAGGGATCCATAATACCAGTTTTTGGGACAATAAGCTCAAATTACAAACAACCATGAACATCAGCTAGGATATGAAATGAATCTTGTAAGTATGTTGATTTATAATAAGAGGTTACATCTACTCAACCAAAACAACATTAAGGATTTTATTTTAGATGAATATTAGAAGAGTCCCTATGGAGGACACTCGGGATACCAAAAATTAATTACTACACTCTGCAAGGAATACTACTGGTCGGGTATGAAAAAGATTGTAGCACGATATTTGACTCGCTGCCTAGAATGTCAACAATTAAAAACATAACACCAACATCTTGTTGGATTACTACATCCATTACCAATTCCAAAAGGGAAATGGGAGACCATCTCCCTCGACTTGATCACAGGATTACCCAAATCTTAAAAAAAAAATTATTCTATAATGGTAGTAGTAGACAAACTAAGAAAATTAGCTCATTCCATACCAATACAATCCACATATAGGCTAGTACAGATTTCCAACATATTCATGTAGAATATTTTCAGATTACATGGGCTATCAAAGACTATAATTTCCTTCTGGAAAGCTCTGTTTGAAGCTTTAGGTATGCAGTTAAACTTCAACACCACTTGTCACCCTCATACGGATGGGTAGATAGAATGGGTGAATTAGGTGGTAGAGGACATGCTACAAACTTATGTGATGCAACATCTCTCCAAATGGGAAGATTACTTACATCTGGTCGAATTTCCTTACAACAACGGCTATCATATGTCCTTACAAATGAACCCATTTAAAGTTTTATATAGACATAAGTGCCATGCACCATTTAGTTGGGGGGGACCTGAGGACAAGTTAATGCTAGGACCCTAAATGTTACAGGAAATGGAAGAAACGGTTTGGAAGGTTCATTCCAATTTAAGGGCCACTTAAGATTGAAAAAAGAACTTCACCGATTGAAAAAGTAATTTCAGAGAATTCAAAGTAGGGCAACATGTGTATTTAAGTGTAGGCGCGAAAAGGAATAACTTACCATGGGGCGGTTGTGCTAAATTAGCACCCCGATTTTGTGGTCCGTTCCAAATTTTGGCACAGGTGGGGCCAGTGGCTTACCAACTAGCCTTGCCCAGCCATCTTCGAATACGCAATGTTTTCCATGCATCCATACTGAAAATATATGTTTATGATCCTAGACATATAATCAGTTGGTAGGATATATAGGTAACATAATTTTCTCTAAGAAAGTCAAATAAGAAATTAATGATAATAAAAACTGACAAAAAATTTATGCTTATGTAGGTTGAACCGGAAGGAGAATTCTTGGTTGAAGCTCAAGTTATACTCGATCAAAGAGAATTAATGCTATGGAAATGAGTTATCACCCAAGTTAAAGTACAATGGTAGTACTATGGGCTGGATGAGACCACCTAGGAGGATGAACATCTCATGAAGGAAGATTTTCCAGGTTTATTTTTAGAAGAAAAACATTGAGACGATGCTTGATTTTATGGAGGGGTGTTATGATGTGCCAAAAGAACTGTAATTATTTTTATTTTTCTGTAGTAAAAACAAACTAGATTTTATGGTTACTATTTGAATAACAAATCTTGAAACTTTTCATATCAATAAAGTTAAGGTAGGAATTTGGCTAACACTAACTACCTCCCTAATTATGAATTCTCCAAGGAAATATCTGAAGAGGGTAGACAGGAAACTTGAGAGGAATAGAGGAGAAAAGGGAGAGGATTCATGCTGAGTGGTCAAGCGAAAAAGAGGCTAAGTCTAGCAGTGACCAGATAGTTGTGGCACTATGTGAGAAGCCTTGCAAGAATATATTGATCTTGTAAGGAAGCTTGGGGGGAGACTTGGTCCTGAAAGTAAGTCTCAAGGTTGGGAGGATTGGAATCTGTTAAAATATAGAGGTGATTTCTACAGTTAGATTTTCCTTTATTCACTGATCTCAGGTAAGTAAAACAACTTAGAGAAACTTTATTACTTATCAAATAATAGAGTAAATGTCCCGTTGTGGAAAAATACTATTGCTACAAGAAAACTTGAAAATTTAAAATGTTGTACAGTCTTATCATGAAATAGGAGAGTAGCTATTTTCATAAATTACATAAGGAGAATTTTTCTAGTTCAAGCATAAACTAAGAATGTAGTACAAACTTAGAAAAATAAACTTACTTAGAAAGGAAAGAAATTTACTAAGAAAAACCAAAATTATGGAGAGAATCTGGGTATATCTTTCTAAAAAAAAGAATAGTATGTAATATTTTCCTCGATATAACCAAAACCATATATTAATTATAGAGGAAAACCTAGCCCGAGGCCGATTTTACTGCCAAATTTAAAACCTATATATATATATAATATATAAATATATATATAATATATAAATATATATATAATAACATACACACACACACACACACACACACACACACACACACACACACACAATATATATATACATACATATGTATATGTTAAGCCATTGTTAGGGAGTCTTAGAACATTTAGCGATGCAGTACATTATAACATCAAATAAAACTTAAGGATTTTTGTAATACAAAAAGGTCCAATAAATAATCCGGAAAGACAACCCAAACCCGCACGACCTGATATGTGTATATGCTCTGGAAGGCTCCCTATTCTAATCCTTCATGTCTGCAAGAAATAACTTGAATTACGCATAAAGTATTTAAACCAAAAATAGCAGATTGAAAGCTTTCAAACTCAGACAAGCAAAATTCAGAAACATTGGAAAGCGACATAACTAGAAAGGAATAAGTCATTGACAGACCATATATACAAAATAGACCCCGAATATTGCAATATCTAGAAAAAAGAGAGAGATGTGAGAGCTATAGGAGTTGTTTGTTAACCATGAGTATTAACCAGTTTAAACTAATAATTCATTGGCATTATATAACGAGCAGGGATAGCTCTGAAAGACATCTTTGAAAGCATTCATTACTATGAAAATGATTCCAGTGTAAATGAAATAATTAAACAAGCACTGGATGAAAATTCCAGAGAAAACAAGACATATAATTCAAGCACTTACAATAATATTATAGGCTTCTAGTTTGATTCCCAAGGGGTTGCTAGATAAACCCCGAAGTTTGGAATTGTCACCCAAAGGGTCGATAAGGATTTCGTTAAAATAAAAAATAGACATACAACATAAATACAAAATTACAGTAGTTAGTATTCATCCGAAGTACCAAATTAAATTAGTAGCACTCGAGAAACCTTTCCAAGGAAATCCATTAGGGCAAGCATGTATGCCTCTCTGCCCGGCGAGTATATGTCGCGAGAAAAAACCTTGAACATACCCAAGAACCCATTAAAGAGATGAGTGTGCAGGTCTTAGAATATTGGTGGAAACCACCTCAGAAATCCCTTGACACACTGAGACCTCACCTGAAGAGCCTTCACACGCCAAAATCAAGAAAATCCATTAGGAGGTAACATTACAACTGCAAATCAGGTAGCTTAAGCAAGACACAAGAAAGAATAAGTGATTATCTGAAGCGGCCACATATGGGTGGAGGCTCCACCTATTTTGAAACCTCAGTAGAAGCCAAACTAAAATCTTCACTATTCAAACCACTCAGGGACGAAACCCTGGTCTAAAAACCCAAAAACCAAAGAGCTGATCACTGAAGCAATAAAAATGAAACAAGACCTCCGTAAATCCCCAATGAAGTTTTCAAATGAGCCATCATCTTTTGGATTAGAGCGATGGTTAGATCACCATCGAAGCAGTGAGGAGAATGAGGTAGGAGGGACAACTCAAGGGCGCATGACAGAGGAGACGAATCTTGCTCCCACTACATATCGTGGTAGAGAAAATTGATATTATTAAATCCTTAATGAGCATATAAAACCATGTGTCTAGTAAATCCTTAGTACCCATGGTTAATTGGATATGCTTTGAATTATGTGCATAGTAAAATATTTAGTACCCAAACTTAATTGCAAATGCATTGAAATATATGCATTGTACTGTATAACAATAAACCACTTTGTAAACACTATTTGATTAACATAATATGCATCTTTGATATTATGTTCAAAGGGTAAGTTTATTTACAATCATCATATAAGGACTATGCTAATATGTAATAATTTCTTTTTTATTATGGTTTATGTTAAAGTACATAGGGATGTGACAGAATTGCAACTAACATAATTTTCTCTAAGCAAGTCAAATAAGAAATTAATGATAATAAAAATTGACAATTTTTTTTTGCTTATCTAGGTCAAACCGAAAGGAGACTTCTTGGTCGAAACTTTGGTTATACTCGATCAAAGAGAAGTGATGCTACGGAAACGAGTTCTCACCCAACTTAAAGTGCAATGGTAGCACTATGGGCTGAATGAGGCCACCTGGTAGGATGAACAACTCATAAAAGAATCTTTTTTGGGTCTATTTTTCAACAGAAAAACATCGAGACGATGTTTGATTTTATGGGGGTGATATGATGTCCCCAGAAAACTGTAATTATTTTTATTTTTTCGCAGTAAAAGCAAACTATATTTTATGGTTACTGTTTGAATAACATATCTTTTAACTTTTCATATCGAGAAAGTTAAGGTAGGCAATTGCCTAAACCTAACTACCTCCCCGATTATGAATTCTCCAAGGAAATGACTCAAGAGGGTAGACAGGAAACCTGAGAGCAACAAAGAAGAAAAGGGAGAGAATCCGTGTTGAGTGGTCATGTGAAAAAGAGGCTAAGTCTGGTAGTGACCAAATAGTTGTGGCACTATGTGAGAAGTCTTGCAAGAAGATATTGATCTTGTAAGCAAGCTCGGGGGGAGACTTGGACCTGAAAGAAAGTCTCAAGGTTGGGAGGATTGGAATCTGTTAAAATACAGAGGTGATTTCTACACTTGGATTTTTCCTTTATTCACTGATCTCAGGTAAGTAAAACAACTTAGAGAAACTTTATTACTTATAAAATAATAGAGTGAATGTTCAGTTTTGGAAAAAATATTGTTACTACAACAAAACTTGGAAATTTAAAATGTTGTACAATCTTATCATGAAATAGGAGACTAGCTACTTTCATAAATTATAAAAGGAGAAATTTTCTAGTTCATGCATAAACTAAGAATGTAGTACAAACTTAGAATAATAAACTTACCTAGAAAGGAAAGAAATTTACTAGGCAAAACCAGGATTATGGAGAGAATCTGGGTATATCTTTCTGACAAAAAGAATAGTATGTAATATTTTCCTTGATATAACCAAAACCACATATTAATTATAGAGGAAAACATTGGCTGAGGCATGTTTTACTGCCAAATTTAAAACCTATATCTATATATGTTAAGCCATTGTTAGGGAGTATGAGAACATATAGCGATGTAGTACATTATAGCATCAAAGAAAACTTAAGGAGTTTTGTAATACAGAAAGGTCCAATAAAGAATCCAGAAAGACAACCCAAACCCACATGACCTGATATGTCGATAGGCTAGGGAAGGCTCCCAACTCCATGCCTTCATGTCTGCAAGAAATAACCTAAATTACACATAATGTATTTAAACTAAAAAATAGTGGATTGAAAGCTTTCAAACTCAAACAAGAAGAATTCAGAAACACTGGAAAGTGACATAACTAGAAAGGAATAAGTCGTTGAGAGACCATATATACAAAACAAAGCCTGAATATTGCAATATCTAGAACAAAAGAGAGATGTGAGAGCTACAGGAATTGCCTATTAAACATGAGTATTAACCAGTTTAAACTAATAATTCATTCGCATTATATAACAGGTTCGGCTAGCCATGAAAGACATCTCTGAAAGCATTCATTATTATGAAAAAGTTTCCAATGTAAATGAAATAATTAAATGAGCACTGGATGAAAATCCCAGAGCAAATAAGACATATAATCCAAGCACTGACAATAATATTATAGGCTCCTGGTTTGATTCCCAAGGAGTTGCTGGATAAACCCTGAAGGTAAGAATTTTCACATGAAGGGTCGACAAGGATTCCCTTAAAATAGAAAAACACATACAACATAAATACAAAATTACAGTAGCTAGTATTTAGTCGAAGTACTAGAATAAATCAGTAGGAATCTAGAAACCCTTCCGAGGAAATCCATCAGGGCAAGTGTGTATGCCTTTCTAC
>APFE030530928.1:0-36917 GCA_000404065.3 Pinus taeda
AAGAGGCAGCAATTCAGATCAGAACCAAGGCCATGGCAGCAGCCAACAAAGAGGACAACATCATGCTCAAGGACAGAGGTATGAAAAATCCAATGTCCAATGTTATTATTGTAAAAAATATGGGTATTATGCAAATGAATGTAGGAAGAAGCAGCATGATATGAGTAATACTTCTAGTGCAAATATCACTAGAGAAAATATCAGCCAAAATAATGTTTTATTAGCTTGTAACATGGCTGAAACAAATAGTGAAGATATATGGTTTCTAGACTCTGGTTGTAGCAACCATATGACAGGAAACTTAGCTTTGTTTTCTGCTTTAGATTAAGGTGTGAAGTCACAAGTCACACTTGGGACTGATAGCAAAATCTCTGTTATGGGAAAAGGAGAAATAAAAATATTTACAAAGGGTGAAATTTAAACCATAGCAGATGTCTACTATGTCCCCGGAATGAGATGTAACCTCTTGAGTATTGGACAACTTGTCCATAAGGGGTACAATGTTTTCTTTAAGAATGATGTATGCACCATCATGGATATACCACCCAGCAAAAGATGCATTGCTGAAGTGAAGATGACAAGGAACAGAATGTTCCCTCTCAGAATAAGGGAAGATCTGAAAAACAAAGAAGTAATTGCAGCAGTCACCCAAGAGGCTTTCCAAAGCGTGCCAAAGGATGAAAATTGGTTGTGGCACTTGAGATTTGGACATCTCAACTTTGGAGGTCTTAACTTGTTGAGCAGAAAAGGGATGGTAAGAGGATTGCCATTGATAGAGAAACCGGACAGCCTTTGTGAAGGTTGCATTTTGGGAAAACAACACATAGAAAGCTTTCCATCAGGGAAAAGCATAAGGGCAAAAGCACCCTTAGAAATTGTCCACTCAGATGTATGTGGACCAATGCAAACTCCATCACTAGCAGGCAGCCAATATTTTCTAACATTCATTGATGATTTTACAAGAAAAACTTGGGTTTATTTTCTAAAGAATAAAAGTGAAGTTTTTGAAAAATTTCGAAATTTCAAAGCACTTGTGGAAAATCAAAGCGGGCTGCATATTAAAGTTCTGAGAACTGACAGAGGAGGTGAGTATATCTCCAAAGAATTCCTACGATTTTGTAGAGAAAATGGAATACACAAGCAATTTACAACAAGGTATACCCCACAACAAAATGGAGTTGCTGAAAGGAAGAATAGGACCATCATGGATATGGCAAGGAGCATGTTGAAGGCAAAGCATTTGCCAAATGATTATTGGGCTGAAGTTGTAAATTGTGCAGCGTATATTTTGAATAGGTGTTCTACAAAAGCAGTGATGAATAAAGTGCCGGAAGAAGCATGGAGTGGGAAAAGGCAAGGAGTCACCCACATGAAAGTGTTTGGATGTGTGGCCTATGCTCACATTCCAGATCAACTAAGGAGGAAGTTGGACAGCAAAGGGGAGAAATGTCTTTTCATTGGATACAGTGAGGAATCCAAAGCCTACAGGTTGTATATCCCATCCACCAAGAAGTTTTTTATCAACAGAGATGTTCAATTCATTGAAGAGGAAGCTTGGGATGGAAGCATAGAGAAAACAGTGAATGTTAAAAACTGTTTGTCTCATGATGAAGATGATGAGGAGGTGGCTGAAATGCATCCCCAAACAGCAATGCCAACACAAGGACAGCAAGGAACACCATTGAGGATAAATGAGAGTGCTTCTCCAAGCACACCACAAGGAGGAAATTCAAGTGCATCTTCAAGCACTTGCACACCAAGTGAAAGAGGTAAGAAGTTCAGAAACTTGAGTGACATATATAATGAAGGAATGAATTCCTTATTTGCCTTGTATTGTCATGTTGATGATCCTATTCATTTTGAGGAAGAAATTAAAGATAAGAAATGGATAGAAGCTATGGATTAGGAGATGAATGCCATAGAGAGAAATAAAACATGGGATTTGGTTGAGCTACCAAAAGGTAAAGAGGTCATTAGAGTGAAATGGGTTTACAAGACCAAGAGCAATGCTGAAGGCAAGATAGAAAGGCACAAGGCAAGGCTGGTTGTCAAAGGCTACAAGCAGCAGTATGGGAGAGATTATGAGGAGACTTTCGCACCGGTTGCAAGGATGGAAACCGTGAGAGCAGTGTTGTCCATAGCAGCACAAAACAAATGGAAAGTCTACCAAATGGACGTAAAGTCAGCATTCCTAAATGGAGTGTTAAAGGAAGAGGTTTATGTTGAACAACCTCTAGGCTATGAGAAGAAAGGTGAAGAGCACAAAGTGTGCAAATTGAAGAAAGCTCTTTATGGGCTGAAGCAAGCGCCAAGAGCATGGTACAACAGAATAGATTCATATCTATTGGATAATGAATTCGAAAAGTGTGAAGGAGAACCCACCGTCTACATCAAAGAAAAAGATGGTAAAATTTTAATTGTTGTCTTATATGTTGATGATGTTATTTTTACAGGTAATGATAATCAGCTCATCAAGAATTTTAAATCAGTCATGAAAGAAGAATTTGAAATGACTGACATGGGTTTCTTGAGATACTTCTTAGGCATAGAAGTAGATCAAAATGAAAAAGGAATTTTTATCTCACAGGCAAGATATGTAAATCAAGTATTGATCAGATTTAACATGCAAGAATGTAAGGCAGCGATCACTCCCACAGTAATGGGATTAAAACTCAGTAGAGAGGACAGCAGCAAGGATTTTGATCCTAGTTTGTACAAGAGTATTGTAGGCAGCCTTATGTATTTAACAACAACCAGGCCTGATATTATGTATGCTGTTAGCTTAATTTCCAGATTCATGGAGAGGCCAAAGGAGGCACATTGGCAGGCAGCAAAAAGAATTTTGAGGTATGTCAAAGGTACCAAAATGTTTGGAATTTTATATAATGTCTCAGAACATTCAGATATGGTTGGATACACTGATAGTGATTGGGCTGGAAGTGTTGATGATCGGAAAAGCACTTCCGGTTATGTTTTCCATATGGGTTCAGGAGCCATTTCATGGGCTTCTAAGAAGCAGTCCATTGTAGCATTGTCTACAGCAGAGGCTGAATATGTGGCAGCTACAGCAGCAGCATGTCAAGCAGTTCAGCTACAGCAGCAGCATGTCAAGCAGTTTGGATGAGGAGGATGTTGAGGAGCTTAGGCCAAGAGCAGGCAAAAGCGGCAGTGATTTTTTGCGACAATAGCTCAGCTATTGCATTGTCAAAGAATTCAGTGTTTCATAAGAGAACGAAACACATTGATACAAGGTTTCACTACATCAGAGAATTGGTGAACAATGGAGAAATTGTCCTAGAACATTGCAGGGCTCATGAACAGATAGCAGACATCTTGACAAAGCCATTGAATCAGAAAAGCTTTGAATTTTTGAGGAAGTGTCTGGGTATGACCGAATGCCCAACAGTTGAAATTAAAGGGGAGTGTTGAATTTATAATTTCAACCGCGCGCGGGAAACCACAGCAGCAAACCAGAAAACCGTCGGTAAGTCTATCGCACCACTCTTTGGCATAAAGTGGTTTCCGGACAAACGACTCCGATAAGATTTGGAGCAAACACGTGGATTGGGGTGACATCACCCTCTGACATTTGTCGGACGATAAATGTCGGTCAAAACTGGGCGCCCGATACTCGTCCGATCTGGTCCTCCATCCTCCGCCGTTCTATTGCAAGGAAGGTTCTCCGCCGTTTAATTCTCCAAAGTACATACGGGCCCTGCTAAAATTAAATGCGTGTAGTAATACTATTGCCCATACCCTATGTTAATGAACTGACATGTTTTTTTTTGGTAATGCACTTAATGTTTTTACGGCACATAATATTTATATTATACGGAAGTATGGGCATAAAAAGGTTAGGTAAGTTTTTATTATTTTGCAAACCAATCGCATGTGAGTTGACTTCATGTTTTAGTTTTTACACACGAGAGACACAGAGTTTTTTTTGCAGCAGCGAATGAAGACCAAGAATAAAAATGCAGCAGCTTAAATTTTTTTTGTAATGTAAGAAATGAAAAGAATGCACAGCAGTGCAGGAGAAGAGTTGAAGAGGTGAATGAAAGAAAACGAGAGGAAGCTTGTATCAGAAACCATGAATTGTTTCACACAGCAGTGAAAAGGGAACAGTAAGTTTTGTAAATGTAAAACCATTTTTACAACAGTAAATGTGTAATATCAGAAACCATGAATTGTTTCACACAGCAGTGAAAAGGGAACAGTGAGTTTTGTAAATGTAAAACCATTTTTACAGCAGTAAATGTGAATGTAGATTTTACACAGCAGTGTAAAAATCAATTGTAACAGAGTCAGAGTAATTTTTGTTAAAATGTTTTGGTGAATCCCTCTGAGTGAAAGAGGATGAATATGTATTAGTGTTCTTATTTTAATGAATAGAAATCTTTTATGGTGGTGCAATACTCTGTTCAGTAATTTTTTTTTAAAAAGCTCCTCTGTGCGCATTGCCTCTATGTGTTTTATTTTTTTGTTTTTGGGATTTTCCCCAATAAAATCTCCAACACAATGTACTATAAAACCTGAATTTCCAAAGTACTCGCCCCAAGGACAGGTTTGTAGTGACACTGATAACCAGAGACCAACAAAATGGAACTCTGGCAGGAAAAAAAACAGATGAAAGGAAACGAACGATGAAAGGCACCACCGAACTCGGACAATCCACGAGCCACGTAAAGGTTATTTTTATGATGGTTGTTCTAAAGGCTTCACGATACAAAGTTTTGTCTTTTTTTTTTTTAAATTCGTAAAGGGCAAGGTTTTATGGTGTTATATATATATATATATAAATTTTAGAAAGATATTTCTTTAATATATAAAAACAATGATTGTTGTTACAAAGGTTTCACGATACAAAGGTTTTTTTAAATTCGTCAAGGGCAAGGTTATATATATATATATATCTATATATAATTTTTTAAAAAAATATTTTTTTAAGGTTTTTAAAAAAGTGTTTTTTTTTTTATGTTTTTTGATAAGTTTTTTTTAATAAAAAATTTAGGGTTTTATTGAAAGGGGTATTTTTTTTGAAAAGGAGTTTTACAAAGGAGAAATTTAGGATTTTTTCAAAATGGTTTTTCAAGAGAAAAATGGTTTTTCAAATTTCCAACCCAGTTCCCACTATTTACATGGAACGATTATGATGTGTGGGCCATTAAGATGGCGACCACGTTGCAAGCACATGATGTTTGGGACTATGTCAAGTTTGGGTTTTCAGAACCTAAGAATGAAGAAGTAGAACAAGCTCTCAGTAATACAGAGAGGGAACAATGGAAGAAAGACAAGAAGATGAATGCACATGTGTTGCAGTTTATTTAGCAGGGAGTGGACCGAGCAGTATTCCAGAATATTATGATCACGTCTTCAACAAAAGTAGCATGGGATACTTTGGCGACAAACTATAAAGGTATGTCGAAAGTCAATATTGTTAAGTTGCAGAATACTAGGAGAGATTTTGAAAGTCTACAGATGAAGGAGACAAAGGACTTCGATTCTTTCATGAGTCGAGTTATCACTGTAGTAAATAAGTTAGAGATTTATAGTGAAGATATAAAAGATCAAAGAGTGGTTGAGAAGGTCCTCCAATCTTTGTCTACCAAATTTGATGTTGTGGTAGCAGTCATAGAAGAAGCCAAGGATTTCGCATCATTGGTGAGCTGATGGGATCACTTCTATCGCATGAGGCAAGGATAGAAAGAAATAAGTATTCCACTTTAGAGACCATTTTCAAAAGTCAGGTTTATATTTCAAGAGACAGAGGTCGAGACATAAGTACACTGAGAGGAAGAGGAAAAGGTGGAAGCTATGGTGGTCAAAAAGATAGACGAGAAGAGCATGAACATGCAAGTGGAAGAAACTACACAAGCTTCAACAATAATCAAAGAGTTGACAAATCAAAGATGAGATATTATTATTGCAATAAATTTGGTCACTATGCTTGTGATGACAGGAAGAAGATAGTTGATCAAGGGAACGAGAGGGCTAACGTCACTAGAGAGAGTACTAACTCCATGTTCCTAGCTTGTCATACCATGCATGAACCTTCTGCTAGTGTGTCATTGTTAGACAGTGGTTGCAGTAACCAGATGATAGGCAACAAGTATTTGGTTGCAAATTTCGATCAATCTGTGAAAACAGAGGTAAAGTTGGGGACTAACAAGACTATGGAAGTAGATGGAAAAGGAGTGGTAAACATTTTAACCAAGCAGGGGGAGCCGAAGATAATATCAGAGGTATATTATGTTCCTAGTCTCAAACATAATTTGTTAAGTATTAGTCAATTGAAACAGAAAGGATATAGAGTTATATTTCGAGCTCAAGAATGTGTTATATATGACAAGCCCCCAAGCAAACAACTAATAGCAAAGGTGCAGATGACGAGGAACAAACTATTTCCTCTATTTGAATTATAGTGTTCAGGTGAGTTCTTTGATAGTTGCATGTTCTGACGATTATTGGTTATGGCACTTTCAGTTTGGACGCTTGCACTTTTCTGGTTTAAGATTGTTGCGACAGAAACAGATGATCAGAGGATTACCTCCCATCAAAGAGCCTACTAGTACTTATCAGTGTTGCATCTTGGTAAAACAACACCGTGAAAGTTTTCCAAACGGAGTTGCATAGAGAGAAAAGAAACCTCTTGAGCTAGTGCTTACAGACTTCTGTGGACCTATGAGGACACAGTCGATTGATGGAAGTTGCTACTTTCTCACTTTCATTGATGACTACAGCAGAAAGACTTGGGTTTACTTCTTGAAGCAGAAGCCTAAAACTTTTTAAAAGTTCAAAAAATTCAAAGTCTTAGTAGAGAACCAAAGTGATCGACAGATCAACGTATTGAGGTTAGATCGTGGTGGAGAATATGAATCAAAATCATTCCATGATTACTGCAAACAACATGGGATCAGAAGACAATTTACAACTAGGTACACATCGCAGCAGAATGGTGTAGCAGAGAGAAAGAATAGGACAATTATGACCACGGTAAGAAGCATGTTGAAAGGAAAAAACTTGTCTAATGAGTATTGGGCAGAAGTAGTTGCATGTGCTATTTATGTGATCAACAGATCTCCTACAAAGAGTGTAATGAACAAAGCACTAGAACAAGCATGGTCAGGTATGTATTGCAATGTATCTCATCTCAGAGTATTTGGTTTTATAGCTTATGCACATGTGCCTAAGGAATGAAAAGGCAAATTGGATGATAAAAGTGAAAAATGCATATTCATTGGTTATAGTGAGCAATAAAAAGATCACAAATTGTATAACCCTTTCACAGAGAAGACCATAATTAGCAGAGATGTCATGTTCAAGGAACAAGAGTCATGAAATGGAACTGTAGAAAAAAAATTGATGAGCAAGTGCCACTGATGGAAGAAGATGACGTAACAGAAAAAGAACAATAAGAATCACAGGTAAAGACACCAAACAGAGACACACTAGCAAGGATTCAAAGATTTTAAGAGAAACATGGATCCTCAAGCAGATCAATAGATTAATATTCTCCTAGCAATCAATGAGGTGATGAATCAAGAAATGGTAAGAGAAAGATGAGAAGTTCGAAAGATATTTATGATGATTTTGATGTTAGTTCAAATTTTGCATTG
This sequence comes from Pinus taeda, assembly GCA_000404065.3. Classification (NCBI taxonomy): domain Eukaryota; kingdom Viridiplantae; phylum Streptophyta; class Pinopsida; order Pinales; family Pinaceae; genus Pinus; species Pinus taeda. The sequence goes on from APFE030530928.1 coordinate 7,617, forward strand.
TTATCATTCCAACCTTCTTCATTTGAAGAAGACATCAAAGATGAAAATTGGGTGCAATCCATGGATGAAGAAATTGAATCTATTGAAAAAATGATACACGACTTTTCGTTGATTTACCAAAGGACAAAAATCTCATTGGTGTGAAGTGGGTGTACAAGACAAAGTTGAATGAAAAAGGTGAAATTGAAAAATTTAAAGCAAGGCTTGTAGCAAAAGGATTCTCGCAGCAACTCGTAATAGACTTTGAAGAAACGTTTTCTTTGGTAACGAGATTGGATACTATAAGAGCAGTTCTAGCCACAACAAGTTAGAACAAGTGGAAATTATATCAAATGGATGTGAAATCAACCTTCTTGAATGGAATTATAGAAGAAGAAATTTATGTGGAACAACCTCCAAGATATGAAATTGAGAGTAATGAAGAGAAATTTGATAGGTTGAAGAAAGCGCTGTATGGATTGAGGCAAGTGCCTAGAGCTTGGTATAGTAGAATTGACAACTACATGATTAAGAATGGATTTTGCAGAAGCAACATTGAGCCTACCTTATACACAAATGTAAATGAGCAAGGACAGGTTTTGATTGTTTTCTTATATGTTGATGACATGATTTTTACAAGTGATTTTGACATAAGCAGCCATGATCAAAGAGTTTGAGATGACAGATCTTGGTCTCATGAAATATTTTCTTGGCATAGAAGTTGAGATATCTAAAATAGGATATTTTATTTGTCAAAATAAATATTCCACAGATTTATTGAAAATATTCAGGATGGAAAATTGCAAACGTGTCTCTACATCAGTTGCAACGGGTACAAAGTTAAGCAAGGATGATGAAGGATCAGATGTCAATCCAACTTTATTCAAAAGATTGGTTGGTATCTTCAAGTGTCTCACAGCTACAAGACCAGATATCATGGAAAGAGTGAGTTTGATTTCCAGATTTATGGAGACTCCAAAAGACACACATTAGAGTGTAGGAAAAAGAATTCTGAGATACAAAGCAAGAACTAGAGATTGTGGCATTATTCATGCAAGCACAGAAAAGAAGGATTTGATTTGATACACAGACAACAATTTTGCAAATAGTTTGGATGATAGGAAGAGCACTTTTGGTTTTGTGTTCCACCTTGGTTCAGGTGTGATTTCATGGGCATCTAAGAAGCAACCCATTGTGAAACTTTCGTCAGCAGAAGCAGAATATGTAGTAGCAACATCAACAACATCTCATGCAGTGTGGTTAAGAAGAGTATTGATGGACTCAAGAAGAAACAACAAAGATCAACAATAATAGATTGTGCAATGACTCAATGATTGCACTATCCAAGAATAATGTGTTTCATCATAAGAGAAAGCATATTGATAATAGATATCACTTTATTAGAGAACGTGTGAGCAATGGAGAAGTTCACTTGAAGCCTTGTAAATATATTGATCAATTGGCTGATATATTTACTAAGTCATTAACACAAGATGTGTTTGAGTTTCATAGAAGAAACTTGGGTGTTGTAAGCCTAGCTAAGACATAGACCAGCGGGCATGTTTGAGTTGTCATGAGTCATGTTTTAGTTTAGCAATTGTAATTAAGGAGGAGTGTTAAAATAAGATAATTACTCTTGCATGAGGAATTGACTAAACATAAAGAGTTGGTTAACTAAGTGATTGAGTGGTTGATCGTTTGAGTGTTGAGTCAAGTTGAGTTAAGTGATAGACGACTTTGAGTGTGTGATTGCATGTGGTTGCATGTCAAGATATTTTAGGCAATTAACTAGTTGGAGAAGGTTTAAATACCCTTCACCGGGTTCATTGTAATAATCATGTTTTGTGTGATCAATAGAAGAGAAGCAACTCGTGTTTTGTGTGAATTTATTCTTCGTCTCCTCCGCCTTTCCAACAAAAGAAATGAATATAATATGTGTTGGATGCATGCATTGCATGTGTCACACTAGGTAATGAACAAACCAATGATCTGTATTTTCCTGAGAGACAGCCCATGTCTCTTATAAGCAGCAAATGTAGTACATGTTTGATGCATGCAATGAAAGTGTCTACACCACTAGGTAATGAGAAAGCCTGTTGTCTTTATTTGCCTAAGAGAAAGCCCACAACTCTTCTAGTTTCTCTTCAACACTAGAAGAATATCATTTGAATATCATTTTACTGTGCTATTAGATTGTTGTTTGCCAAGAAAGGGTTTCTCTTTACAATTGTTGTTTTCCAAGAAAGGGTTCCTCTTTACAATCACCAAGCTTGAGATGATGAAGTCAAAGGACTAGGGTTTATAAGTGAGAATCTTCAGTTGAGTCGAACGGCCTTGGGCCATACAATCCATTGGATCTATCTGCTGGATCTATGCCAATAACTTTAATGGGATGGAAATGGTTTCAACCCGTTCAATTCCCAGATTTGTGCCCAAAGGGGATTTGAAGTTAGGGAAGCGTGTGTCCTGCTCGATGCTTCATTTTTCATATGCCTTTGATTATCAGGGCATTTTCCTTGCCCTTACCTTTATACCATCACCCTATGAAGGAGATTGGGTGCTACCCAACCTGTTGCTAAAGCATGGAATCATATCAGTAGGTACGGATGCAATGTTCGACTCAAGGCCAACCTGATTGCCAGCTTGTTACCGTTGCTATGCCTAGCTATACCCATATTCCAGAAATCTAGATGGGTCTCCTTAGATAGATAAGGAGAAAGCCCCTCTAGCAATCAGTCACAAATCACTATTGTGTTGGCCATTTCAGGGCTTGTAGAAGTTGGTGTGCAGATCGTTGTCACGTTGGCGTAGAAGCTTAGCATAGGAAATAAGTGATTTCTCATTGAACCAACTTGTATAGCCTCACTAGCCGGCATGAGTTATGTATTTATGTGAAAAGTTTGGATTTGTTTCTCTGGCACAATGGGGCTGTAACATGAACCTTTTAGTGATCAGCAGGAAACCTTCACTTCCTTTAATCAAGGCAACTAACTCAATTATATGTTGCAATAATTGGCAAGAAAGTAGGCTTCACTTCCTTTAATCAAGGCAACTAACTCAATTATATGTTGCAATAATTGGCAATAAAGTAGCCTGCCTAGTGAGAATGGTTCAGGAGCTACTGAGTGGACCAAATGCTTCTAGTGGAAGATTTTTGGGATTAACAAGAAGAAAACAACTACTAACTCATGGTTAACGAACTAATGGGGAATAGGCAACAACTCTACACACACTAATTTCCATGGACAACCAGCTTATTAGTAATCAGGCTTTGCTTGGCTTAGTTTTTGATGAGAATCTGATATTCGTAATATGTATGTATGAAAGAATTGGGCCTCGAGAGTAGAAATTTCGCTTGCTTTCTTGGTTTCGGTTCGAATCAGGACTTTAAGAAGGGTAAAGGACATTAGGAAGGAGAAAGAAAACAAATTAGTCCTTTAGTACGTTATAACCTTGCTCGCTCAAATACAAATAGGAAAACTGCAAAATGAAGAGTGACCAAATTACATTGAAAACCTTCCCTATAAGTATACTTTCACTTTTTTTGTTGTAATTACTCAGTTGCTAATATTGGAGGAGAATTTATACATCTATTTTGTAGGAGTTTGACAGTGAGTACTCAGAGTTAATTCCATGCTTGGATGTGTTAAAAAAATTTACATGGAGAGGTGGAGGGAGAGATCCGCGAAGCTGATTTTGCGCATCTATACAAAGCCTTAAAAAACATAGTATTCACTCACCACAACAAAAAACTCAGAGTAAAACAGAGTAATATTGGAGCAACAATAAAAACTTAGGATTAATTTCTAATTCATGAAAATACATTCATATGAGACTACGGCTCATTCACCAAGTAAAAGAAGGTTTACAGTGATTTACACTTCCCACGGAATAACATAAAACATAGTAACTGTTGTTTCACGCGCCCACCAAAATTTTCTCCATGATTTTCTCCTCATAGACTGTTCCTCTCTTTCTCTCTAACTTGAAAAATGACTTTTACATACATATTTATCTCAACATACAATTTTACATTAATACATGACAGAGCAAATTATTAATACGTTGTTGTCATTAAGTGTGTTGAGTCTGGACAATAATCTTGCAGGTGTTTGTGGAGTGTGGGAAATAATCACGAAATGAATGCTTGCCCACATCTATTTACCAAAATACATTAAATGCCTTAAATTCTTTGTTGTGTTGCGGAATGGTTCACGCAATACTTCTGTTCTGGCTTCAATACTTCCATCTTCAAACATAAATGCAACCTTCAAAAATACTTCTTACAAGTATGGCTCCTCTCGGGGTTTTTATTACGGTGGTTGGGATTATTATTTCCAACACTCGCACTTAATCACAATTTCCACCATTGACATTCCTAGACATTTTCTGAGATAAACAAAACTTTCACTTGCCAATGGCTTTGTGAAGATATCAACAAATTGTTCCTATGACCTGCAGTGTTGCAACACAATTCCATCATTGTTAATCAACTCTCTGATAAAAGGATATTTAGCATCAATATTCTTGATCCTCTTGTGAAACACATAATTTTTTGACAATGCAATTACTAAGGTGTTGTCAGAGAAAATATTTGTCATTCCCTCTTGGTCATGACGAAGATCCCTCAACACCCTTCTCATCCAAACTGTTTGACATGTTGCTATCGTTGCTGTGACATATTCAACTTCTGTTGCTGACACTGACACTATTGGTTGCATCTTGGAGGCCCATGAAATGGCTCCAGAACAAAAATGAAAAACATATCGTGACGTGCTCTTTCTATTGTCGACACTTCCTACCCAATCACTGTGAGTGTAACGAACTAGCTTGAAATCACTTGTTGTTGTGTACAAAATGCCATACTGTTTTGTCCCATTGACATACCTTAGAATCCTTTTCGTTGCTTGCCAATGTGTCTCCTTGGGTGTCTTCATGAACCTCAACACCAAACTCACCGCATATATTATATTCAGCCTAGTGGCAATCAAATACATCAAGTTGCCTATCATGCTTTTGTATAATGTCAGATTGACATTGTTGCTGCAATCTTATTTGCTCAACTTCAACCCCATGATAGTTGGAGTTGGTGCGGACTTGTTGTTCTACATTTTTAACCTCTCCAAAATTTCTGCCACATACTTTGCTTGAGAGATAAAAATTCCATTTTCTGTATGCTTCACTTCTATGCCCAAAATATATCTTAACAATCCCAAGTCAGTCATTTCAAATTCACTCTTCATGACTTGTTTGAAATCAATGATGAGGAAATCATCACTTCTTGTAAATATCACATCATCTACATATAAGACGACAATGAGAATCTTACCTTCGCTCTCTTTGACGTAGAGAGTGGGTTCACCGTCACATGTGTCAAAACCATTGCATCTATCCTATTGTACCATGTGTATGGTGCTTGCTTCAACCCACAAAGAGCTTTCCTCAACTTATACACTATGTCTTCTTGGCCTTCTACCTCATAACCAGGCGGTTGCGCAACATACACTTTGTATTTTAACACTCCATTCAAGAATGTTCATTTTACGTCCATTTGATACACTTTCCATTTATGCTATGCGACAATCGCCACAACTATGCACATTGTCTCCATCCTCACAACTGGCACGAATGTATCTGCGTAATCTCTTCCATGTTGCTGCTTGTATCCTTTGATGACTAGCCTTGCTTTGTGCCTTTCAATCTTTCCATCAATTTTTCTTGTGGTCTTATAGACCCACTTCACTCCAATGACATGTTTTCCTTTCGGAAGTTTCACTAAATCCCATGTGTCTTGAACCTTTCTATTGCTTCTATTTGTTCCTCCATTATCGCAACCCATTTTTCTTATTTGATTACATCCTCAAACTGGATTGGATCTTCTACATGACAAAACAAGGCAAATAAGGAATTCACCCCAACGCTACTATCAATTTCATCTTTCTGATAAATTTCATTTCAATATCTGAATTTTGGTATTCTTGTGCTTGTTGAAGATGGGCATGACATGTCACTTGGTGTTGCACTTTGCGGTGTGCTTGGCTACGCAAATCTGTCCTATTATTTGTTGATGGTATTGCTTGCTGCCTACTTTTTTGTGCTTGAATAGGAGTAGACGGAATCAATGTTGAGGAATTACTTGCTGCTACTAATTCCTCTTTGTCCTCATGTGGTATACATGCTTCAACATCGACTATATTTTCTAAACTTCCATCCCATGCTTCCTCTTCGATAAACTTCACATCTTTGTTGATTATGACCTTCTTGATTAATGGATTGTAGAGTTTGTATGCCTTGGATTCATCACTCTATCTAACAAATATAAATTTCTCGCCCTTAGTGTCCAACTTCTTCTTCAACTCATCTAGGACATGTGTACATGCCACACATCCAAAAAATCTCATGTGGGTGAAACTATGCTTTCTTCCACTCCATGCCTCTTCATGAACTATGTTCTGGATGCTTTTGGTTGGACATCTATTCAAGATATATGTTGCACAAATGACAAATTCAACCCAATAATCATTTTGAAAATGCTTTGACTTCATCATACTCCTTGTCATTTCCATAATGGTCCAATTCTTCCTTTATGCCACACCATTTTGCTGAGGTGTATACCTTGTTGTAAATTGCTTTTGAATTCCATGCTCCCTACAAAATCGAAGGAATTCATTTGAGATGTATTCTCCACCTCTGTCATACCTTAGGACTTTGATGTAGAGTCCACTTTGCTTATCAACAAGAGCTTTGTATTGGTGAAAGCACTCAAACACTTCACTTTCCTATTTTAAGAAATAGACCCATGTATTCTTTGTGTAGTCATCTATGAAGGTCAATAAATAATGGATGCCACCAATTGATGGTGTCTGCATTGGTCCACATAAATTTGAGTGTATAATCTCCAAAGGTTCCTTTTCCCTTACTGACTTTCCTATTGGAAATGTCTCTCTATGTTGCTTTCCTAAGATACATCCTTCACATAGGATGTCCAATTTTCTATGAGTGGTATTCCCTTCACCATGCCTTTCCTATGCAGCAAATTCAAACCTCCAAAGTTGAGATGACAAAATCTCAAATGCCATAACCAGTTTTCATCTTTGACCTCTACTTGAAAGTTTACTTGTATGACAACTGCATCTTTTCTTCCATTCTCTTGTGAGTTCATTGAAAGTTGTTCTTGTGCACCTTCTTTTTGAAAATGCGATCTTAGTTTTAAGGGAAACATTCTATTGTTTGTCATCTAAACCTTTGCAATAATCTATCTATTTGGAGTTCTATCCAAAATTGTGAACACATGAGGTAGCCATTTTGTATGAGTTGTCCAATGCTCATGAGGTTATGCTTCAGGTCGGGGACAAAATAAACATTTCAGATGTACTTCTTATCCCCTTTATTTTTTAGGATATTAACTCTTCCTTTGCCCATGACAGAGACTTTTATATCAGTCCCTAATGTCACTTTAGGTTTCATACTTTCATCAAGATTGGAAAACATTTCTATGTTTCCTGACATGTGGTTGCTACACCCTAAATCTAGATACCATATATCATTTTGTTTTTCTTGTGCTACATTACAAGCTAAAAACATATTATCATGGTTCTAACTTTCTTTTGTGAAATTTACACTTGGTTTGTTACTAATGTCATATTTCTTATTTCTACATTCATTTGCATAATGACCATACTTCTTACATCAATGACATTGAACTTGAGATTTATCATACCTCTAATCTTGTGCTTGATTTTGGATTGGGCTTTGACTTGGATTTTGATTGCTGCCTAATCCATTTGAGCTTGAAGGGCTACTTCTTCCACCTCTTTGTGGGCTTCTTCCTCTTCCTCTAGCATATGATCTTCCTTTGCCTCGACCTTGAGCAAATGATACTTGTGTCTTGAATGCATGCTCCAATGAGGATCTTGTTGCTCTATTCAGTCTATGTTCATGCAAAATAAATGATATATTAAGCTCATCCACTGAGAACTATGAGAGATACTTTGTCTCTTCCATGGCCACAACAATGGCATCAAACCTTGTTTGCAAACTTCTCAAGACTTTCTCAACTATTATTCTTTCCTCAAGTGTTTCACCATGAGACCTAATTTGAGTAACCAACCCACTTACATGTGGAAAAACGAGTCTACAATCTCAGACTCTTTCATACAAAGTGTTTCAAAGTCTCTTCTTGACATTTGCAGCGTTGTTGTCTTGTCTGGAGGGTGTCCCATGCTTTCTTGGTCTTCATTGCCATTGCAACCCTTGGGAAAATACTTTCATGAACTGCTTGGAAAATATAGAACAGGGCTTTTTTATCCTTCTTCCTGTTGTCCAAATCTCTTTCTGCTTGAGGTAAGGCATTGTATGCTGCTACATCTACTAGTTCTTGAAAACCATTCTCCACCAAATCCCAAATGTCTTGAGAAGAAAATAGGGCCTTCATTGTAATAGCCTGATAATCATAATTTTTTCCATTAAAGTTAGGTATTTGAGGATTAGTCAATCTTGTGGTTGATGTTGCCATTTATGAGTATAAGAAAAAGAACTTTCTACTTGCTGGTAAATATGCTAAAGACAATCTGCCTCAAAACAATTCTAACTAGTAAAACCACTTGTTTTTACATTAACACAGTTTAACCCGCTCCAATACCATGTTAAAAAATTTACACGGAGAGGGAGAGGGGAGAGTTTCGTGAATCTGATTTCGCGTATCTCGATTTCGCACAACTAGTTTTCACACAGCTAGATTTTGCGCAGCTATATAGAGCCTTAAAAAACATAGTATTCACTCACGACAACAAAAAACTCAGAGTAAAACAGGGTAAGCTTGGAACAACAGTAAAAACTTAGGATTAATTTCTAATTCATGAAAATACATTCATATGACACTGCGGCTCATTCACCAAGTAAAACAAGGCTTACAGTGATTTACACTTCACGCGGAATAACACACAGTAACTGTTGTTTGCACGCGCCCACCAAAATTTTCTCCATGATTTTCTCCTCACAGACTCTTGCTCTCTTTCTCTCTAACTTGCAAAATGAATTTTACATACATATTTATCTCAACATACAATTTTACATTAATACATGACAGAGCAAATAATTAATACATTATTATTGTTGATTATGGATAGTAATCACGCAGGTGTTTGTGGAGTGTGGGCAATAATCGTGGAATGAATGATTGCCCATATATATATTTACCCAAATACATTAAATGCCTTAAATTTTTAATTGTGTTGAGGAATTGTTCGCGTGGTACTTATGTTTTGGCTTCAGACCTTTTATCTTCAAACAAAGATGCAACCTGCAAAAATACTTCTGACAAGTATGGCTGCTATCAGGGTGTTTGTTGCGGTGGTTGGAATTATTATTTCCAATGGGATGGAAATCTTATCTACTGATTAAATATTAAACTTTAATTGGGTCTTATGGAGCACTATGAAAGGCATTTCCCTCCTACAGAACAACGCTTCAATTGCCTGATCCCTCCACCGAAGGGATCTAAGGTCCAAATGCTTCTTTCACTTGTAATTTTATCTTGCGTTTTTTCACAGCTTATTCCTGTATATTCAATTTTGCCTGAATTTATAGTTTTAGTTTCAATTTCACTTTGTAATCACTTTTACTAGGTATTATTTTTAACACCAAACTTTTTACTTTAAAGATTTTGGATGACTAATTTTCTGGGATTTGAGGTGTTTTGTTGGTAGTAGTCACAATATTATATTTATATCTTATTCATATTCCTATCAAATGGCCAAAAAGTAACGATGAAGTATGGAAACTAAATATACCTCATACAAATATGGCAAAGGAAATATAATATCAGAATTGGATGGTAGTGATGTTCCAAAAGAAAAACTGAATGATCCTAGTGGATTCTCTCCCAACAAACAACAACCATCCATGTTCAAACAAACAACAACCATCTGTTTTAGACCAACCCTTGCTTGGTTCCTCCCTCTGCTTAAAGAGACTTAGCCTTCGGCTAGAAATAAAAAGTAGTTAATATAGAGTCTCGTTCCTCCCATAAGTTCCATATGCGAGATTTGTTTACATAGTGAGCTTATTATAGAATTTCCTACAAATTCTCTACAAATCTACTTTTGAGATCTATGTAGAAAATGTGACTGTAGATTAACCCGATAATGCATTATACCAAAGCAAATACTATAATCTACTTCTGCTATCAAACTTGTGGAAGCTTAAAGATTGAGCTAAATCAGAGCTAAACACATATAACCATAAGAAGAAGAATCAATGCACATTAGACACAGAAAATACTCAGGGGAAAGCCTCAACTAAGAACCCCACTATCTGTATTATCATAGAAGGTGGAAATACATCATAATTGCATAAAGCCTTAGCTCTCATAGCTAGCCAGTTCTCAGTACAATCCTCCTGGATGCTTATAGGCAAACAAAGCTTCTCACAAGCCTTCTCCTCTACCCTCCAAGCTCCCATTTCCTTGTGCTATTTCTCCTGGGGGATCTTCATGTTACCAAGTAGAATACTGATCTCTCACACTAATCCTACACCCTATCAAAACTGTGCAATCCTCAAGGAACCTTACCTTGACTACATGCATGAGTTTCCTTTATAGGAGAAAACATGCAATTGATAATACATTGTCCTTGACTTTTAGCTCAACTAGGTCTTTCTCAGAATAAACATGCATGAGTTTCTAATAAGGGAATTTTTAGTTATCTGGAGTACACTAGTTGAGTGCATGCATGCATCAACTAACTGATAACTCACAATTAGTTCCTCAAATAGTTTGGAACTAATTTAACTGGACTTAACTCAATAAGCTGAGCTAACTAATTATAAGTTAATCTTATGTCCTTAGTTCAAGGCTTATCTCCTTAATTTAAGGGATAATTGTTGCATGACTACAAGAAGACTTTTAACTTGAATTTCTCCAACTAATTAATCCATAATAAATAAATTAATTATTTCTAAGCAGTTGATGAGAGTAAATTCGAATTTAATTCACAATTTTAATTCAAGGACAAATTAAAATTGGAATATACTGGATTCTATTTTTATTATTTCTTGTTGCTATTTTCAACACTCCCTCTCAACAGGAAAGGAATTCAACTCAATCCTAATCGTGAATCTTTGGAATGTTTTGCATGCAACACTTCTCTCAAGCGTTGTTGCTCCAAAAACTCCAGAAACAAGAAAACATCCAACTTGAATTAGTATGATGCATCTATCATCAAAGTCTTTGATTTCTATTGCCTCTGTCAACTGAAAACTCTACAATTTTGCCGACTCAGCCTTTCTGCACTATTGTCAATCCTTCTCTGCACTCTTCAGTATCTAACTACTCTAGCCTTTGTCACTTTGATCTCTGACTGAATCAATTCCATTAATTTCTCCTGCTACTATGTACTTTGGGCTCCCGTAGCAAGGTACAATCCATGAGATAAAACCACTCAATGGACCCTACCCAATTTCGGCCTTCTTAGGACTATCACTTCACATCGCCCGACGTCACACCTGGAGGTATGTTTGCATGTGATCCCTTTGCCTACTTCTCCAATTATGGATCCTCCACAATTGTCTGAGACTTCTTCTGGGACTGCATGTTGAGAGGTAATTTACTCTCCCTCTCAACCACCAAGTCTCTAACATTTTCCTTGCTCCTCAAGGCTTTGCATGCATCTTGAACCTCAAGAGCATACAGGTTCTTGACTCGTGAACTGATCTATTTCACCTGTCTCGTGGTGATGTGTGTAAGGAATGCCTTTCCTTTATTGAAGACAACATCATAGCCTTTGTCCTCCAACATCACAATCGATACCAAGTTCTTCTTCTGTCTAGGCACATACTTCACATCTGTCAAGGTGATAGAAGCTCCATGCTCCCTCTAGAAAGCAACTGTGCCCACTCCTGGAACACTATACTTCCCATCATCACCCATCTCTATGCACATATTGAGGTCATTCTCCTCCAAGGTATTGAATAAACTTTTATCATCGGTCATGTGGAATGAGGCTGCACTGTCAAGATACCAATCACAACACATCATTGACGACACCATGCATGCGATGAGGGCAAAGTCCATTTTGAAGTGAGAGGTTAATGCCTCACCTTCCGATCCTTCCGAGGATCCATTCTTAGACTTTTTCGATGGGCAATTAGTCGCATAATGTCCCATCTCGTGACAATTAATGCATCTCACTTTAGACTTTTCACCCTTCTTCTCACCATGAGAAGAATTCAATTTGGAATGGGAATCCTTCCCCTTCCCTTTCCCTGTCTTACTTGCTAAGGCCAATTTTTTTCATCATCATCCTTGGATGAAGAACCATCTCGAGTCCTCCTCCTGATCTCCTCCTGCATGAGATCTAACCATAACCATTCCCAATCCGATAGTTTCTCCCTTCCTTTCATAGAGTCCTAGTCACTATTCTAGCTCTTTGGAAGGCCAAGGAGAGTGAGGCTCACCATATCATCATTGGCAATAGTTATTCCCACACTACCAAACTTATGTCTGCAAGTGGTGAGCTTGTTCAGATATGTGGAAATAGTATTGTTGTTCTCCATCTTGATTCTTCGAAACTTATCCTTGAGTGCCAATTTTCTCTAGTCGCTACTATTTTGGTAGAGGTTCTTCAATGTCTTCCATATTAAATATGGAGTATCCTTCCCATGGAGACTCGAGACAACATGGTCTCGAACTCCCTCAAGGATGATCTGTCTTGCCCTCACCACACACTTCTTCCACTCAGCCAACTCTTGTGCATTAGTTGAACCTGGCACTAGAATTTCTTGATGAATGAAATCATTTAAGCCATTATCTTCTAATATAGCCTCCATGTGATCTTTCCATGCTATGTAATTCAAGTTTCCTTCCAAGGCATACTCGAGTCTCAAGCCGTAGAACGCCATTGGCCAACCTTGAAGTATGATATGAATTCGATTTGCACCTGCAGCCCCGAACTTCAAACTTCGAATTCTCTTCTCTGTATACTGTTCACTGCTTTGATAAACTAGGCTCTGATACCATGTAGAAATTTTTGCATAGATTAGCTAGCTCTGATACCATGTAGAATTTCCTGCAAATTCTCTACAAATCTACCTCTAAGATCTATGTAGAAAATCTGACTGTAGATTAACCCAATAATGTAGTATACCAAAGTAAAATAGTATAATCTACTTCTACTATCAAAATTTTGGAAGCTTAAAGATTGAGTTGAACCATAGATGAACACGTATAACCATAAGAAGAAGAATCAATGCACATGAAACACAATAAATACTCAGGGGAAAGCCTTAGCTAAAAACCCCACTATCTGTATTATCATACAAGGTGGAAATACATTAGAATTATAAAAAGCCTTAGCTCTCATAGCTAGCCAGCTCTCAGCATAATCCTCCTAGATGCTCATAGGCAAACAAAGCTTCTCACATGCCTTCTCCTCTGCCCTCCAAGCTCCTATTTCCTTGCGCTATTTCTCTTGGATGATCCTCCTATTACCAAGTGAAAGAATGATCTCTCACACTAAACCTACACCTTTCTAGGACTGCGCAATCCTCAAGGAACCTTACCTTGACTGCATGCATGAGTTTCCTTTATAGGAGAAAACATGCAACTGATAGTACACGATCCTTGACTTTTAGCTCAACTGGGTCTTTCTGAGAATAGACATGCATGAGTTTTTGACGAGGGAATCTTCAGTTATCTGGAGTACACTAGTTGAGTGCATGCATGCATCAACTGGCTAATAACTCACAATTAGTTCCTCAAACAGTGTGGAACTAATTTAACTGGACTTCACTTAGTAAACTGAGCTAACTAATTACAACTCAAATATAACCCAATCTTGTCTCCTTAATTCAAGGCTTATCTCCTTAATTTAAGGGGTAACTGTTGCATGACTGCAAAAAGACTTCTAACTTGAATTTCTCCAACTAATTAATCCATAATGAATTAATTAGTAATTTCCAAGCAGCTGGTGAGACTAAATTCAAATTTAATTCACAATTTTAATTCAAGGACAAATTAAAATTGGAATATACTGGATTCTATTTTTATCATTTCTTGTTGCTATTTTCAACACTTATCCATGTTTAAGTAGTGAGATTTAGAAAGCCAAATTTCATTTTCTATTTTCCTTGATTCCTGCTACCCATCTATACTGTCGGTACCTGCGAAGTTTCTGATTCTGATTATGCCATGGGTTCTAATTACTGGTCGAGGTATCATATTGCATATAGAAGCCCATATATAGATATCAATGAATTGAACAACCAATGAATTAGTTATTGGGTGAAATCTGGTTTCCTTGAGATGTTTTTGTTTTTTCCTGGTGTGGGGATTTCACCTAGTTACATGTAAACAAAAGCGATGGTACCTATTATAGAAGCAAACATGTAGACAAAAGTGGTGGCACCTATTACAAAAACAGACATGTAGATAAAAGTGGTGGCAATACATGTAGCAGTGGACAATATAGTTTAAAGGTGAACAATATAGTTTGGTTAACATTTGAGATTTAATGTGAGCATTAGTTTGAAGTGAAATTTCCAAATTCTAATGAAAATATTATATAACTTATGTTTTTAGTCTCCCCACCTAAGGAAAAGGCCAAATAAGACGATCTAATGAATTAGTGTTAATTTTTTTTAGCTCTTCATCATAGTATCCCATTATTTGTACAATTAGTTAGCTTAAATAAATGTTAAAAGGCACCATTTTGATTACTATAATCCCTGAACTAATAGTAAAAGAAATGTTGGAGTTGAACGATATGCAATTTGGAATAGTCATAAATTTAAAGCCCATTATCTCTTATTATCTCATTTCTAAATGTTGGAATTATATGGCATATGATGAAGAATTGATTTGTGCTTGTGATTTTTCAGTTTGTGTTGGCCTCTTAGCATCATTCTTTCTTTAGTATATTGTACAAGTTGAGTAAAAAGGCAAAGATTTGCTCCATTTTCATATAGTTTAAAATGTAGGTTGCTCTTTATGTTTATGATTTAATTTTAATATTGTGAGTTACATAGTTGTGTTGAGATTTGGTTTTATAATAATGATTTAATGGGTATTATATTTTTATGTTTTGTTTTTATATTGATTTTTTTCTTTTTAATGGGAATAATATGTATTTTTTCTACTCATTAATGTCATTGTCATTGTGTCAACCATTTATTACAATATATTAAAATAACAAACAATTAAAACAATATATTAAAACGATAAACAAAACATTAGAAGTAATCACTATCATTGTGTCAACCATTATTAGAATCTGTTAAAATGACCAACAATTATTACAATAGATTAAAATAACAAATGAAACATTAGAAGTAATCACTATCATTGTCTCAACTATTATTACAATCTGTTAAAATAACTAACAATTATTACAATATATTAAAATGACAAACGAAACATTAGAAATAAAAAAATGTCTAAAATGTAAAATCATAAGATACATGTTATAAGAAAGAGAAATAAGTGGGAATAAATTTAATAATAGTTATGGAAAATTAAAAGCAATGAGAGAGCTAAAATCATATTGGAAATGAAGGTCTTCATGCACCTATATTCATAGAAGTAATATGAATGGAAAGAAATGGTGACATATCTTTCAAAGAGACGATGTCTAGAATGTGATACAACATTTGCATAAGTTTTTATAGGGGACATATAATGACTTCTTTGCCTTTAGTCTACAAACTTGATCTATCTTCTACCTTTGTCCTCTTTCAGTTTATAAGGTTATTCTCTCCTTGGAGCTAAATGAGAAACCTGTTAGAGTCAAATAATGTATCATGAAATAATATTTCCCTTCAAAATAACTAAGTATATAGTAAGTAAAGAACCGCCTTGTATCATTAAAAATGTAAAAAGTAGAAAAACTCTTAAAGAGTGTTTTTTTATATTTATATTTATGGTTTTTTCTGGTTTCTATATCTATGAAATTTAGAATAGATATATCATAGTTTTGTTTTAGAAAGAACTTGTAATTTTAGTTAAACACTTCTAAACTTTGTAAAACACAACACTTCTAAACTTTGTAAAACACAACTTGCGATCTAAATTGCACCTCTTTGTTTAAATACACATGTTTATTTGATAAAAACAAAAATTAATACATTAAAAAAATTGTAGCATTAAATTATTACATAAATTTTGAGATTTAAATTAATTTAAATAATATTTTAATATAAAAACAAAAAAAAATAATTATTATAGTTATAATAGAATTATTAAATTTAAAATGTAAAATAATTATATATATAATTAGCCAATTTTAAAATAAAATGTAAATTTTAGAAAAAATTCTCACAATTTTTCATGATTAATATTCTCTTTTCTTACCTTTTTATTTTGATTCATAATTTAACTTTTCACTTAGATTCATAATTTAACTTTTCACTTTTAAGTTATCAAATATAATTTATTTAAAAATAATTTCAATACATGTATAAAAAGTTATGTACTCTAGTACTCTTTTGATATGGAATGATTTTATCCACTATAATTATATGTGTATCAATTTATCTCTAACATCTAGTTTAATAAAGGGTTTGAACAAAAAAATCATCATCGTCATCATCGTCATCAAATATAATTTATTTAAAAATAATTTTGGTACATGTATATATGAAAAGTTATGTACGGTGGTACTCTTTTGATAACGAATGATTTTATCCACTATAATTATATCTGTATCAATTTATCTCTAACATCTAGCTTAATAAAGGGATTGAAAAAAATTACTTCATGATATTTTACATAACATACTCATAAAGATGATGATGATGATAATGATAATAATAATAATAATAATATTATTATTATTATATTATTATTTTTGAAAAATATATATTTTGTTATTTTAAGTATTGATTTATTAAATATAATTATCATTGTATTTTAGTTTAAATATTAAATAGTTGTTTTTTTCCTTCGTAATGAATTAAATATTTAAAATAATATATATTGAAAAGTATATTTATATTCTAGATGAAAAATATATATATTTCTTTCTTAAATAATATAATTCAAAAATTGTTTATTACCCTTATAAAAAATATTCTTTATGAACTCAATGATTTCTCCCAATACCCCAAATCAACCCAATTGACACACATTATTTTTAAAATTTAAATAAAATTTAAATCATATTTAAAATCGTTAAAGCGTCGTCGTTGTAGATAAGTCGATGATAGAATCCACCATTAAAACTCTCTTTGTAACACAATTGGTTCAAACATTAACTATATCATATACATATATACTTGACCTAATGAACAAGTTAATATTTTTTAATATAAATAATTGAATTCAAGTCATTTTTTTTATAAATTTTGCATTAAATTTATTTCATTTATTTAAATTTTATATCTAAATTTTATATATTGATATACTTCATTGCAATCAAAATTCTTGAACTATTTTATAAATATATAATTAAAAAATATCTTCAAATTTCATATAATATTTTATCATGTGTTATTAATAATACATTATTAAGTATTATTTTTAAGTTAATTAAAATGTGCAACAAAAGTAATAGTTGTATTTGAATTACTTGATTAGGTTAATATGGTGTTTATTTTGAAATAGGTATTCATAATTCTAATATAATTATCATAATAAAGTGTTTATAATTCTAATTTGATTAGTGTTTATAACTCTAATTTGATTAAGGAGAAATATTATATAGATGGTAAGGTTGATTATATAAATTTTCTTAAATTTATTTAATAATAATATAATTTTTTAATTCATAATTTTTTGTTATGGCCATATATGGAGAGTTCTAAATCTATACTTTTATAGAATATAATATTTCATTATCAAAGTCTTAGTCAATTGCATTACTTGTGAGTTTAAAAATATGAAATTAACTTTTTAATATTAAAATAAATTAAATTTCTTAAATTTTTTTGTGATATTAGTATTTTACATTTATTATAAAAAATTATGAAAAGTTAAAGAGGAAGGAAAAATAAGGCATTAGACAGGGGCATTAATCTAAATTTTAAAAAATAAAAGGATTTTTATATCTTCATTAATCTAAAAAAAGTCTTATTAGCACAACTAGTTAAAGATATTGCTCCTTAGCAAGGCTACCCTGGACAACATGTAAAAGATATGTCTGCTTAGCAAGGCTACTCAAGATGAAACCTCACGCAGGTTGTTCCATTAGCACAACCAGTTAAAGACATGCTTCCTTAGCAAGGCTGCCCTCGACAACTTGTAAAAGATATGCCTGCTTAGCAAGGCTACCCAGGATGAAACCTTAGGGAGGCAAGGTTACCTAGGATGAAACCTCAGGGACATTGTTGTGCACCTGAGAGGGGGAGGAGACACGATGCGATTCCCAGGTGATTTTGACAGCTTAGATGCCTCTAGGTCATTGTTTCTCAAGCCACATGTCCAACTTGGAGGAACATAGACAACTTGACAAACAAACAAAAATGTAAAGAAAAAAACATTATTAAAATATGAAGATAATTTTATTTATTTTTATTGTTCATTATATATTTTATACTTGAATTCAGATAGATTTAGACGGCAAGTTCTCCACATTTTATAGATGGTAAACTGGGTAAATGGTCGTCCCTAGTTATGGAGTCTTGGCCCAAGGGAATAAAAAAGAATCAAACTTGTGATCAACAACAATTAACAACAATATAAAAAAACTTCACTTCTAACTCTATACCACCTAAATTAACCCTTTAACTAAATAATCTATCATATATTTATATTAAATCCAAATTTTTATATATATTACCAAACTATAAATCATTTTAATTATTTATCCCATAAAGCAATAATGATTTCAAAACACTTATCTTGACCCTCTCAAAATATAAAATCAAAATTTAAAATGTTTCAAATAATACCTATCTTTAAAATTCAATTAAATCATTATAACTTCATTTAACATTAATTATTATCATCAATTTCAAAATGTTAAGTTTATTTATTTTATATAAATATTATAATTTTTAAATTTAATTACTATAAAATTATATTTTTATCATAATTATAATTTATTTATAAAATTATTATTTTTAATATGAAAAGTATATTTAACCTTCAGAATCAAGTCAATTGCTTATTGATGGTCAGGAAAATGCAGTATCATGTGTTAGAAGGTTGGAAGTTCAAATCATTCCAATCCCCTTGTAATGGCACAAGAGAAATAGACAGCCACTTAAAAATTATAGTAATAGCCAATAGAATTTGATCATATCACCATAATAAAAGACCAACAATAAAAGACCAACCTAATTACCAATTTTTATAAGTAACAAAATTATTATATATATAAAATAAAATACCTTATTAAAAATAAAATAGGGAATGTTAATAATTTTAAAATATAATATCATAAAATTGAAATTAAATTTTCATAAAGAAACAAAACAGACAACTCTATTATTTTACATCATTCAATTTTAATACTTTACTATACAATATCATAAAATCGAAATTAAATTTTCATAAAGAAGCAAAACAAGACAACAACTCTATTATTAACCTCACACCGAACTCTTTAAAAAGTATAAAAAGTATAATATATTCTTCACGAACGATATAATTGGAAAAAGTAAAATCTACAGAAGCATTACCAACAAAAGGTCTCAAAGAACTTTGCCCGTACAGGCGGTAAAGACTACATTTGCCCAAGATCATCACCGTGGAAATCTATATTAGGTACTATATTTTTTTTTTTGGTTTTTTTTGGTAAAGGTGTGGACGCAACCTTAATCACAACTCAAACTCCAAATCACTAAGAAATTTTGAAGACTAATTTGTAAATATTTTAACATACAGTTACCAGATATGCTCAATGATCATGGACTTTATATATAGGACTTTATATACAGGGAATATGTACTATTCATTCTGCTAATTTTCGCCCTCCCATGCTGACACCATCTCCTTGAGATGCGGCCTCAGTTCCCAGCCGCAGAACTTACTGTATTCCCGCTGCAGAACTTACTGTATTCCACCTTATCGCCCGTGACCTTGCGAAGCTCTACCAGATAGGTCGACGGTGTGGCTTCAAAAATCACCGCATCAATACGTAAATGCCTCACACACTGCTGATCTGACCCCTGCAACTGCACCATACAGTCTTTCGACTTTTTAAAGCTCAATCGGAAAAGCCTGGCAATCTCCTCCAGCTTCGATATTATGCTTGAAGCTGATTGAACCGACGTGAACCTAGAGTCCTCCCCCGGTTTTAGGGCAGCGTCCTTGAACAGCCCGGAGAGACTGAAGCACGGCGAGCTTGAGATGATGTCAAAAGCGTTTAGGCAAGCTGGCCTGAGGGTACAGAAGGCGTTCTGAACATTTTCGGCAAGGCCGTCATTGACATCATTGTCTGCTTGCAGGCCCTTGAAGCCCCGGCAGAACCACGGGACCTCCATCAGCTGCGCTATGGTGATCCTCGTCTGGGGTTTCGGGTCCAGCAGCCGGAGAACGACCGACCGTAGTTCGGAGGAAAACCAGGTGGGGCACTTGAAGTCCCCCTTGGAAATCTTCTTATACATTACCATGAGATTCGCGTCCTCGAACGGCAGGTAGCCCGCCATGGCCACGAAGAGTATGACCCCGCATGACCAGATGTCAGACTTCGCACCATCGTAGCCCTTCCTGGAAAGGATCTCCGGCGAGACATAGGCCGGCGTGCCACACGCCGTGTGCAGAAGGCCGTCCTGCCTCAACTGCTCCGGTAGGGCGCTGTGGCCAAAGTCCGTGACCTTCAAGTCACTGTTTCCGTCCAATAACAAGTTCTCCGGCTTCAAGTCCCGGTGATACACACCTCTGCTGTGGCAGAAATCCACCGCACTTATCAGCTGTTGAAAATACTTCCTCGCCTCCTCCTCCTCCAGTCTTTCCTTGGCGATAACGTTGAAGAGCTCGCCGCCCCTAACATATTCCATGACGAAATAAATTTTGGACTTGCTCGCCATGACTTCATAGAGGCGTACGATGTTGGGGTGTCGAACCAATCTCATAACCGATATTTCCCGTTTAATCTGCTCCATCATGCCGCTTTTGAGGATTTTTTCTTTATCCATGGCTTTAATGGCGACGCTCTCGCCCGTCTTCAGGTTTGTAGCGTAGTAGACCTTGGCGAACGTCCCCCGCCCTAGCAGGTGCCCTAATTCGTATCTCCCCATCAGAATATTGGGCTTCATATTCCTCTCCGCTGAAGCAAAAAAAAAAAGTGCCTGGCATGTATTAGGTCTGTGCGTTTTCGAAGGCAACCCCAAGCTCTCCAATCACTTGATCTCCATTCAGGGTGTCTCGAGAGTGTCAGAGCGTGGAGACTTAGGGCCTAGAGTAGGATGTGATCCCTTTGTTTATCGTTATCCTGTACAAGCAGTTGGTTTCTCACTAAAGATTCTGTGACAATGGTCCTTATCAATAGAAAGGGTTAGAAACCTAACATTTACATGTTACACACAAACTATAAGATAAAACGTCACATTGTCCTTCGATAAATTACTGAACTCCAATAGGAAAGTCCAAATAGTGATGCTACCAAGATTGGTACTCTTGCTGCCGTCTACCTTACACATTCTGCAACGGCCAAATTCCTTCGTAGATAAGTCCTCCCTGGTGTCCATACAGTGGAGCCGATAGGATTATTGGTTGGGTTGTCGACTTCTGTCTCCATAATGCCACTATAATCAGGCTGTGACTGATTGGCCAACTTGTATTGAAAACCGGCGATATTACCTGAATATCTACTCAGACAGAAAGTTAGGTTCCCGAAAGGAGAGGTTTGGTATATCATTTTAACCTCGTTGGTTATGAAAATAACAATTTTATAATTTTTCTTTTTGGTTAATCTATTTATTCTAAGATCATTATTCACTTTTCTTTAAGTATTAATAGAGTCTCGTAAAGGAAATGTGAGTCACGAGATCTTCCTTTCAGGAAAAGCTTAAGCTTTAGACGCATTTGCCATAAATACATGTGGAGTTTGGATGCTTTACTACCCTTTAAGTTGAAAACATGTTGTCTTTAAGGGTTTCCATGAAAGCCTCCATGGCCCGTCACTCTCGTGTTTAACGTTTGCTTTATTTATAAGAAGAATTTTGGCCTAAATTACATGTAGTAAATTTTTTTCGGCGGGTTTCGAATTAACTAGTGTAATTCATCGTGAGGACAAGTTGAGTAGTCAGATCATCGGTGCGTATTAAATGGGGAGAACAGATCTTCCCAATGGCTAAGTTGACCAGATTGACTGTCAATGACTATATAAAAAACAGCGAAATAATATTATAATGTTAAAAAATCAAACAGTAATTAAAATAATATTATAATTATAGTAATTAAATTTCTTTAATCAATAATTATATATATTATAGTATATTATATATTCGAATGTAATTCCATTTTATTTTATTCATATATTATTCTTTGGTTATTAATATATTTAATTCATTTTTAATTTATTCATTTAAGTCACTAGGGATAAGTAAATGTTTCCCAAGACTTATGTTGTACTTATAAAAGAAGATTATATATATTGATTCGGTCAGACTTATAATGTAGGGAGTTGCCCCTCCCTTTATACTGTTGTGCAATTGTATATGTGTTAATTGTTGTTGATGATGAATATGTATGGGTTTTCATCTTCATAAAGGATAAAGATAATACTTGGTAACGAAAAATAAACTACGCATGAATGGTTAGGCGTAATCTATGAACATAAGTATTGATGAAAAGAAAGTGTTCGATAATCCAGCACCTGGCTATAGTACGGTTGGAAAATTACTGCCAGTATAAACGCATGACACTGTGAGCTACCTACCCAAATCAGGAAGGCAATGTTCAATGGTAACCACCTCCAAGTCACGAGTGACTTGGATGACCCTTCACTTTTATATTATGTTTTGAATGAGTAGAGAGGGCTAATGCGGGTACAAAAGGTTTAGAGTGAATATCCCCTCGGCCAGCGTAAATTTAACGGTAGAATTATTAAAATCGAAAATTTATAAATCGATTTATTCATGAAATGTAGCGTTATCTTGATTTTGGTTGGGTGGAAGCAGATGACAATCACCTCCTCCATCGCATGGTAATGGAGATTATTTCGGAAATATGGAAAATTGGATAAATATGTCCATTGATACATCGTTTCCACATGTTTTAAGCGGTATTGAGACTTAATATTATTGGTGGTGCGAGTTAATGGTTTAGCTATTACCTTCAACCATTCGTTTGGTTGCCTTTAGATGTATCAAGTCATGTGGCGAATCTGATTGGGCGTTATAATGAATTTTTTTCTCAAACGTAGCTTTTGTTTTGTTGGTGACTTGTTGGTTATGGTTTTTAGTTATGTTTTTACACAAAATTTTGAGGGTGGGGGCTTCTTTGGCCTAATAGTTTGTATTGGCAAATTCTCTTTAGTTAAGATCTTGGGTCGTTGTATTTGTTGATTTGTTGCCATTGTCACTCATTTTATTTTATTTCTTTAGGTGAATGTAGTTAGTGGTTGTGGTCATTATTTCATAGTTTAATGCAGTGAGTGCAATTGATGATTAACCTTTATGGTTATAAATTCATTTGTTGTTTTACTAAGAGATTGTGTGTTGTTTGTTATTACATAAAAAATTTTAAACAATTATTTTTTTAGTTTATATCATTTTAAATTTAACAAAATCATTCGACTAAACTTTTTAAAATTAGGATATATTTTATTACATTTTTAAAAAAATATATAATAAAAAAAAACATGCTAAAATATTACACTCAAAATCACAAAGAACTTTGTGTACAAAATATATTTAATTAAGATTACCATCGAAAAATATTTTCCGTAAAACTAGTACTATCTTTTTTTTTTCCAGTAAATGCATGGACTAAACCTATCACAAATAACCCAAATTCTGGAAATACCATTGAAACATGAAATCACCAATAAATTTATACTTCATGTTCTCTTAGTTAATCCTCGGACGATGTTGTGTACTAAATATTTGTACTCAACACCTTGGGGGAGGTCACACCAATATAGTTGTCTACTTGTAGGCACTTGAAGCCCTGACAGAACCAAGGGACCTCCATTAGCTTCATGACTATGATCCTCATCTAGGGTTTGGAGTCGAGAAGTTGGAGAACGAGTGACCGTAGTTCGATGGAAAACCAAAGGGGAACTCAAAGTGCCCCTTGCAGATCTTGTTATACATTACCAACATTTAAAATTGAACCCTTCCTAGCCCTTCCTTGCGCTCTTGGCCCTTCTTAGAAAGGCTAAAAAAAATTACACTTCGCAAAAAATTTAAAATATTAAAACCCCTCGCCAATTACACATGTTAGATTAAATTTCTATATTTCAAAAAAGGGGAAATATTTGTAATAACATGTCAATACTTTTTTGAATTTATGTGAATTTCGAGTCTAGACCAACGCATAAATCTCTTGGACTAGTGACAATTTCATAGAAGAGAGCAATCAAAGTCTAAATGATCTCATATGATTTAATAGTTATGTGACGATTTAGGGACATTTCCTTGAGGTCCGCAACTTACACCAACATGATGTAACCCGCAACAATAAGACTTGCAACAATGTTAATTTCAGTTAACAATGATATTTTCTATGCTTAGCACAATTTACTTCAATGTTCCTTAGTAGCCCAATAACAATTTCCAATAGCAATCACAATAATCAAATTAATAGTAAAAGAAGATACAACATGAAACAAAACGTAGAAGACAAGAGGACACCAAATTTGATGGATGCTAGGGAAAAACCCCAATTTGGGGAAAACCCTTTGATCAAATCTTCTTGCTATTATTGAATAGTTCAACAAAGAGAGACATTACAAAATTCAAATAGATTAACCCAATACAAAGTCAAATCAACCTTGTCAAATTCTGCAGGAAACTATAGTCAAACTTTAGCGCCAACCAGAAATTCAACTATAGTAAAAAAAACAGTAAACCACCTCCTTTGAAGCTCAGTCAAAGGAAGTCAAATTCAGTCTCTAGCAGTGGTCAAATTCAACAACAAATAGCCACTAAGTGTCTTTCCAAATTTGCTCAATCTATGGTCAACTTTGCGGTCAAACAAGCCTGTGGTCAATATAGGTCAAACAACTCCAAAATCATTTATTTTTGTGCCAACCAATGCAGCCTAAAGAAACTAAAATTCTTCCCTCAAACCCACAGTTAAAACAAGTCAAAATATCCTCAGTCAATGCTGGTCCTGAAGTCTGAAATTCAAGTTGTAATTTTATGCAAAGAAAATTGTCCTCATTGCCACATGTGAGAGAGAGAGATAGGTTGCCCAAGTTGTACGAACCAATCTGATGAAGAGAGAGAGAGAATAATGTGTGAGTGTTGGATGTCCAAATGAGGTGTGAGGTCCCTTCTATTTATACACTTCATTGTGGGTGAAGAGACACATCCATTGGCTTCTTGAGCCTATATTAAGCTGAGGCCGACCTCAATTGCACATGTGTGGTCACAAATTCAAAACCACACTTCTACTTGTCCGAATGAGATGATTATATCAATCTTGGACCTCTCAAAAATAGGAATCCAATGTAATCATGATCATCAAATGAGCAATCCCAAGGTAGAAATTGGCCCTAGTTGTGAATTTTGACACTCCCTCTTAACTAGGGATAATTCCACCTTCCAATCCGTCTTTCTTCATCTTCCATCTTGTCGTCATGTACCATCACTGTCTTCTCTACTCTGCTCTACTCTACTAAACCATGAAGTAATAAATGAATAAGAATTGACCCGGAGTGAGTCACAAGACCTTACCACTCTCCACTGACAAAAGTTAGTCTAGAGGTAGAACCTCAAATGATCACAGATCAAGTTGTTGAACACCATGCATCCTAGTCATAGGGAGTACATTAGTACATGATGCATCTATCGGTAGTATTATGGTCCCTAACCACTTTTGCAACTCATTGGCCACATGAGAGGTACTTCCCATGAGTCTCGGACTCCATGGGTAGGATGTATGTTGGAACTTGGGGCAATGGTAAGAGATGGTGAACCACTCATCCTCCTCATATTCCATAGGAGAAGGTGAACCACTCATCCTCTGCATATGTCAATCATAGGGGAAGGTGGACCACTCACCCTACATACATGTGTCCACAATCATAGGGGATGGTGAACCACTCACCCTATACACATGTCAACCATCATGGCGTATCGCAAGGGACGGTGAACCACTGACCCTATGGTCGCTCATAGCTCTAAGAAGTACCTAAAGCCCCCATGAGCTCCCACAGCTTAGTGTCCAAATCATGCAGGACCCTCATAGTGTAGGTTTTAACCCCATACAGAAATTACCTGCATACGAATTCTAAATCACATGAAAAATAAAAGTGTGAGAGCATAACACATAAAACACATATACACAGAGATTTCCCACTGGATCCCAAAACCGGGACTACCAGCTTGATTTTTCATTATGTTCCTTTCAATATTACAATATATATTTATACATGCCAAAGCATCCAATAGCATGGACCGAAAAACCATCACATCCAATACCATGGACCGAAAACCATCGCGTCCAAAACCATGGACCGAAAACTATCGCGTCCAAAAAACATGTGCAAAAATCATGCACAAAAACCATAGGTGGGTCCGCCCAACCTAACATAGGGTCCAAAACCAAAATTTTCTGGGGCGCTGCCCCGGACCCCATAAAGTGGGGTTACGGTACCCCTCAAAACCCCTATTAACTATGTGGAAAGAATATAACACAACCCAACAATCTCCCACTTGTTGTTTTCTTTCCACAGGGGGCCACAGAAGAGCTTAGTCATTTTTCCAGCCCTGAAACACCCATTGTTTCTCTACACCAAGAGAACTTCTCAGAGCTAACAGATTTTGTCAATGCATCTGCAGTATTCTTCAAAGTGTCCACCTTTACCAGCAACACCTTTTTGCTTCTATCATATCCCTCACAAAGTGATACTGAACATCAATGTGCTTTGTCTTTGAATGATAAGCAGGGTTCTTTGCCAAGAAAATTGCACTTTTGGCTGTCACAGTCTATCCTTATAGCTCCCTGTACTAACCCCATACTTGAACACAATCTCTGCAACCAAACTGCTTCCTTGCTTGCATGAGTGGCTGCCATGTATTCTGCCTCTGTAGTTGATAGTGCCACTACAGATTGTTTCTTACTCATCCAACTGACTGCACCTCCAAATAGGTTAAACACATACCCACTTGTAGATCTTCTCTGATCCAGATCTCCAGCACAGTCTGCATCAACAAAGCCATAAATATCCAATACTCTATCCAATCCTGGTCTTCCTTGGTAGCACAAACCATAATCACTAGTGCCACGCAAATACCTGAAAACCCGCTTCACTGCTGTCCAGTGCTCCTTCCCTGGTTTTGACATAAACCTGCTCAATAACCCACATGATGTGCAATGTTTGGTCTAGTACAGACCATGGCATACATCAAGCTACCGACTGCACTTGCATATGGAACACAGGAAATGTCCTCTTCCTATTCTTGTGTCTTGGGACACTGTTCAGCAGATAACCTCACACCTACAGGAAAAGGAACCTTCACCGGTTTACTATCCTGCATATTAAACCTCTGCAATATTGTCTCGACATACTTCCTCTGGTTTAACCAGAGCTTCCTCTTTGCCCGATCTCTTTTAATTTCCATGCCCAAAATATAGTTTGCAGCCCCGAGATCTTTCATGTCGAATTTGGAGGACAATTGGGTCTTCAAATCCTGGATAATTTCTTTGTCATTTCCAACCAGCAACATATCATCCACATACAAGACCAGATAAATAACACGGTCACCAATTAATTTTAAATACACGCAATGATCTGCTTTGCTTCTGGTGAAGCCAAGTCCCCGTATAAATGTATCAAATTTTGGATACCACATCCTTGGTGACTGTTTTAAACCCATAAGAGACTTCTTTTAACTTGCATACTAGTTCTTTCTTAACCCTTCACCGCAAAAGCCTTCAGGTTGCTTCATGTAATTTTCTCTTACCAAATGCCCCGTGAAGAAATGTTGTCTTCACATCCATCTGTTCTTACCTCAAAATCAAAAGCAGTGGCAACAAGATAAAGTAATCTAATAGAAGTTACCTTGGCACAGGAAGAAAAATATCACCAAAATCAATCCCAGGGCACCTGGGAAATAACCTTTTGCTACCAGCCGAACTTTGTATTTCTCCACCTTCCCTTCTGCATTTGTCTTCTTCTTGAACACCCATTTGCTGCCAATGGGTTTCCTTTCAGCCGACAACTCCACCAGATCCCAAGCCTCATTTTTGTGCAAAGATGCCATTTCATCAACCATGGCCTCTTTCCAGAGTTTTCCATCCTCTGAATCCACTGCTTCTTCACAGTTCTGGGATCATCATCAGTAACAGACAAAGCAAAGTTTGAACGGAAAGCAGATGGACTATACCTTTCTGGCTGCCTTCTTTCTCGAGCTGATCTTCTCACAGCCGGAGTTTGTGGCTCTTCATCTTCTGATTCCTCCTCTGCTACAGAGTCTGATTCTTCCTCCTTTAGTTCAAACTCTATCTTCACAGGTTCCTTTGGTTGGACTTCATGTTAATAACATCTTTCACCGCTCTGAACACCACATCTCGACTGTACACAACCTTCCTTGTTACTGGGTTCCAAAGCTTATAACCCTTTAAACCATCCTTATACCCAATAAAGATGCACTTTTCAGATTTACTATCCAACTTTGTTCGATTCTCTTTTAGAACATGTACATATGCATCACATCCAAATACCTTCAGATGTGAAAGAGAGGGTTTCTTACCAGTCCATACTTCTTGTGGAGTCTTATCATCCAACGTTGATGAAGGTGACCTTGACCAAGTAACATGCAGTATCCACCGCCTCTGCACAGAATTCCTGTCCTAACCCGGCACCACTGAGCATGCTTCTTGCCCTTTCCATCAACGTCTTGTTCATTCTTTCTGCGACTCCATTTTGCTGAGGTGTATATGGAGTAGTCTTCTGTCGTGCTATACCACACTTGTTACAGAATTCTTCAAATTCCTTGCTGCATAATTCTCCACCATTATCTGTCCTCGGTACCTTTATCTTATTCTTTGTCTGATTTTCCACCAGAGCCTTAAATTCTTTAAACCTGTCAAAGACTTCAGATTTCTTCTTAAGGAAATATATCCATGTATTCCTTGAGAAGTCATCTATAAATGAAACATAGTACACAGACTTACCCAGTGATGGAACTTTCACAGGTCCAAACACATCACTGTGCACAAGCTCTAATATTTGTTTCGTCCTCTTACCACCAGAGGGGAAACTCACCCGATTC
>APFE030530930.1:0-10218 GCA_000404065.3 Pinus taeda
AATTTAATTATGGAATTGATTTCTTTTCTTATTCTATTTAATTCTTTTCATGTTATTTTGCTCTCTCCATATATATTAAAATATATCAAATTTGAAATTTCATCATAAACTTAATAAAAAATTAATCACCAGTAAAAACATAAATTAAGAGAACTACACTTAAGATTGTAATATAATAAAAAACTCTACACCAATACAAATATAAATAAGGGCTACAGAGTAGTTAGTCCTCGCCACTTAGTTTAAATATAGCTAAATAAAAGTAGAAAATAATAAAAATACAAAATACAAAATTTAAAATGTTATAATTAGATTCATTTTAATTGTAATTAAATGCATTATTAAATTTTGTAAATTAACATTATTTGTATTGCAACATAGAAATAATTATTAATAGTTTACATTTGTTTTTTTTTTTTTATAGTTTGTGGGTACGCTCTTATGAAAATTTTATTATTAGACCTGGGTATAGAGGTCCTATCATAAATTTCTATTATATCTTTGGTTTGTGAATACAAACCTTTTATTATTTTGAATATCATTAATTCTTTAATAGTGTAAAATTTATCATATGTAGTTAAGTTCACACAAAAACATAAGTGACCTCTACCCCTTAAAACTATAATGTAAAAATAAAAATATATCTCACATACCATTAATAAATCTTTTTAAATTACATATGTGATTTTAAATAATCATTTTAAATTATATATGTAATTTTAAATAATATATATTTTTATTAGAATATATTAATCATTAGCCATTTTTATAATAAGAATATAAAATGATTATACTCATTAGCAATAATTTTATCACTTTCACAAAACAAAATGTATCATAAATGTCCATTTTAATGTGATTTATGTACTTCGGGTTAATTAATATAAGTAATGAACACATTAATAGAAGCAAAGGACAATAACATATTCAATATAATATCCAATCAAATTGACCGTAAATAAATTAAATTATTTTTTAAAAATTATATATTTCAATATATAATGTTATACTATAAGTTTTTTTTTTTTTTTTTTTTTTTTTGGTGAAACCAAACCAAAACTAATATGAATTTGAGAAAAAAAACCATTACAATATCTACTTAGCCACATAAATAATAAAAAAAATACTCTTAATTTGTAATACAAATATTTTTGTGTTTTGTTAATTGAATGTTGTATTTTTTACAAATCTTATGATCCATGACTTTATATTAACCTAACACTCAATATGTTTTTACAGTAAGGTCGTGACTTTATATTAACCTAACACTCAATATGTTTTTACCTTAACGTGGTATCCTAGGTTCAAGTTTATATATATATTTGGTTAATTGAATGTTGTATTTTTATGCTTTTTATGATGCATGACTTTATATTAACCTAACTTAGGTTTGTGTTAATTGAATGTTGTACTTTTATACATTTTATGATCCAAGACTTTATATTAACCTAACACTTAATATCGAATCCTAGGTTAAAGTTTAATTTTGGAATTTGTTTTATTATATAGGAATATTATCATATCTCTATCAATAAAAATTATAGGAATAGGAATAGGTTTATGAGTTGTTTTGAGGGTGATTTTTTGGAAGTTTTTTGACGATTTTTTTAAAAATTTGGCAATAATTTATTGAAGTCATAAGTTTGATGGGAAACTATGCACAATGTAAATGCTCTAGGGGAAGTCATAAGTTTGATGGGAAACTCTGCACAATCTAAATGCCCTAGGGGTTTTTGAGGACGCTGAATCTATGTATACAATAAAAAAAATCCAGTTTAAATATCACAAATCAAGATTTCACCTCAAATGTTTCTACTAGATTCCGACACCGTAAAGTCCAAAAAATGACACTAAAAACAACTCCATAAATTTATGGTTTATCTTATTTTCTATTTGAAAATTTAACCTATATAATTAAATATTTTTCTTGAATTTTAAATAATTTATTCAACTATAATAAAATTTTATAAAAAAATAACCAAACACATGAAGAAACAAAACTAATTTCTTTCTTTCTAAATAAAATGTAAAGAAAAACTCGCAATTCTCCCTATTGTTTTTTATAAAGTCATGAAGATAAATATGTATACAATAAAAAAAATCCAGTTTAAATATCACAAATCAAGATTTCACCTCAAATGTTTCTACTAGATTCCGACACCGTAAAGTCCAAAAAATGACACTAAAAACAACTCCATAAATTTATGGTTTATCTTATTTTCTATTTGAAAATTTAACCTATATAATTAAATATTTTTCTTGAATTTTAAATAATTTATTCAACTATAATAAAATTTTATAAAAAAATAACCAAACACATGAAGAAACAAAACTAATTTCTTTCTTTCTAAATAAAATGTAAAGAAAAACTCGCAATTCTCCCTATTGTTTTTTATAAAGTCATGAAGATAAATGTCGGTGAAAGTTTGGAAAAAAAAGCATTCCGAGCCGTTGCCATATGTCGGTGAAGGAACTAAACTTAATCGGAGAGATATAAAGAGCATATGTCGATGAGGTAAATAAAATAATCATGATTGATTAGAGAGCTTTTCTTTACTAAACTTAATCGGAGAGATATACAGCGAGGTAAATAAAATAATCATGATTGATTAGAGAGCTTTTCTTTTAACTAGGATACGTAACATTTAATGACTGCATCTACAGAGCATATGTCGGTGAGGTAAATAAAATAATCATGATTGATTAGAGAGCTTTTCTTTTAACTAGGATACGTAACATTTAATGACTGCATCTTCTCATGCGTGCGAGGGTGGTCGATGCAGTTTCCTTGAGGTGCGTGTGGGTCGTGGCATGTTAAAAGTAAATACGGAGCCGCCTTATATAACCTGTGCACTGTAATGGTGGCCGCTGTTTTATTTCGATGACCTTTCACCTGCATTTTTTTGTCTGGCGGACCTATACCCTGTGCACTGTAATGGTGGCCGCGGTTTCATTTCGATTACCTTTCAGATGCATATTTCTTTTCTTTGTCTGGCAGACTTGTGTTTCCATCCTCACGAGGACGCTCAAATCCGAGCACTGTCGTTCGTCTAGGTGAGAAAGCCCAGTTTCCATTTATAAAGATGAAGAATAACTGTGCAAAATGTCAATAATTGTGCACGGTAGATGGAAAAATGTGGCAAATCCATCAGGGTTATTGGACGTATGGTATCCTGACAGATGAGCGCTTCAAAATTTTCAATTCCTCACACTATTTATGTTAATTTACTATAGTCCTTTAATGTCTGTCATTCATAGTAAATGTGCCTTCCATTTAATTTTATTAATGCTTCGATATGAATTATTATTTCATTTTACAGGTGGTCTGTCCATGCAAAATAGCGGATAGTGCTAGATGGAGTGCAATGAATCTACTGATTATTATTAAGTGTTATCCTCTGAGTTTCAAATATCAGTGGAGAGAGAAACAGAGAAGAGGTCGGTTCGAGATAGAACGAACGAATTTAATTCAATGCAAGTTGTTACAGAGAGAAAGGAAGCTGCTCTCAGCTCTGATTCTTCACATTCACCTCCTCCTTTATATATGTTACGTTCTGGTCTCTGCCTCGTTTGTTTATGTTGGTCTATGGAAGCGCTTCCCATGTGATCTCTGTGAATTTTTTGTGGTTGCTTCTTCTTCTTTGTTTTCCTGGTGCGTGCCTGTCTTTTTCATGTTATATGTAGTGTTGATGTATATGTGAAATTGTAAAGTTGTAAAGGCTGGAAGGTGAATTGGATTTGAATCTGCTGGAGCTTGAAGCATAATTGGAGAAATAGAGCTGAGAATGGGGAGTTAAATCAACTCACCACGCTGCATGTCGATTCCTCATGGATTTCATTGAGGTATCTTAGTCTATTGTTTATTTTCCACTAAATGTTTTTATATTCCTTAGACTCCTGGCTTAAACCGTCCTCTCTTTATTTTTTTAGATTTATTAATATTATTTTTCATGGCTGTATGAAATGATTTATCATTATATCTTAACCTTGTAGATTTTGTAAATTAAAGCCTGTTTTGTGCATTTAATAGGAAAATATCACATATTACTTGCTCCAAATTGAACATTGTTCATTCCAAAGGCGAGCTCAGCTCTGTCTGGGAGACGAGCAGAGACCAGAGTTGTGAAAGACAGCAGGGTTCCTGTCCTCAAGCCATCAGCGCTAGGCAAACAGGTACGCAATACTCCATTTTCTAGTTCAAAATAACTTTAGTACTAAATAAAGACAAAGTTAACTGAGTTCCTTTCCTCGGCCATTGGCTATGGGCAAACGGATACCCATTATTCCCTTCTCTCAGCTTTCAAGGGTTTAAACAATATTGATACTAAATAAATTGTTTCATAATAAATCTTTCCGATGAAGTATTGGCTTGGTTTGGTTTACAGTTTACCCGGGCAATATAGGGTAGATTTGACGCGATGTTGGGTTAATTTCAATCTGCTTTAATATAAACGAGGAAACCTAAATAAATTGTTTCATAATAAATGTTTCTGATGAATCGTTGGCGAGGTTTAGTTTGCAGTTCACTGAGGCACTATAGGGTAGATATGCCACGAGGTTGGGTTGATTTCATGCTGCTATAATATAAATGAACCAACCCAATTGACAATTATAGACTTGGGAGTACAACATAAGATCTGATGGATGTTTTCTACGTCAATTTTAATATTATAATGGCCGAGGACGCTTTTACATCAACCTCGAATGATAGATAGGTCATAGGTTTAAACTTGGAATTTGGTTGACTGTATATGAATATGTTCATGCTTCAAACGGTTTTTAAGTTATTCAGGAATTTTATGCGTTTAAGTTTATTTGCGTTTTCTCTATGAAGGGCCGATGTTCCCAATTGATTTTATATAAAATCATAAACCCATGGATAGCCCCACCGTAGTTTTCCAAGTGAGATATATTCCGTATCATGGTTCCTCATTACAGCTGGAGCCCTATGATACTATATCGCAAGAGTATTTGCCTTATATTTGAAAAAAATGGCAAAAATGGCGATTCCATCAGGGATTTTTGCTGTGTATGGTATCGTGGCTGATAATGTGTCTGTTGAAGTATATGATCATCCTCAAATTTTATATTTCCCACAATATTTATACTGATGTACGATATTCCTTTCAGTTTCTTCTCCGTCTCAATGGGCTAGATAAGGTAGTTTTCACTTTAATATGAATACAATTGCTCCTTCTGCTAGTGGTGCTTAAACAATTGCTAACGGTGTTGGTACCTCTGTTACTGTTGTCTTTGCTTTTGGATCTTCGATCTGGATCAGTCTCTGCCCATGCCTATTCTGATTCCTTTGCCTATATTGTTGCTGGAGGATCTTGAAGTGTAAGATATGCTGCGGGGTCGAAAACCTTTTAAGCGATTTTGTCACACCTTGCTACTTTGTCCTTGATGGATGTGGTCATTGAAAAGCAACTTTGTCCTTTATAAATGTGGTCATGGAAAATGTTCTTTCATCTAATTTTATTAGTGGTTGATGAATTGCTTTTACATTTTATAGGTGGTCTCTTCATGTAAAATATTGTCTGGGATGGGATGGGATGAATTGAATCTACTGGAAATCTGGTAGATATTGTTGAAGGAATTTCAAATTTCAGTGAGGGAAAGGGAAATATCTTCATATATGCCAAAATAAGTGGACGTTGGATAATGCATATAGAGAAAGATGTATGCACAACTTTTTTTTTCCTGTCTGTAGATATAATTAATTAAGTTTTATTTAAAAAAATAAAAAACCGAATTGTTACTTATCTTTCATAATTTAAATTTGGGTAGTTGGAAAACCAACCACCCACAATTATGAAGATATGGGGGGTCATTGGGATAGAGGGAAAACATTATCCAGTGATAGAAAAAGAACCCACCTTGATTTTCAAGATGGATCCATGTATTGCCATGCAAGAAAATCGTGAGCCTTCTTGGGGAGGAGGAGAGGGATTCACATGAGGGTCAGGGGGGTCATTTTTCCATGGGTGGGGAGTGTGTAGAACCTATAGGAGGGTGGCGTTTTCCATGAGCGGAGAGAGTGTCCAGACTTGTTAGAAATAAAAATAAAGTGAGACAGAAATCATTAACCAATAACAAGAAAACAACCACACGGATGAGTTGAGGCTCATCTCAACCTATTCTTGTATCATTGGCCACTTCCGACGAGCTTGACTACTTGAGGCAGCTTATAACAAACTTTAAAAACCTTTATATAGCCTTCATTATAACAAATACAATGGGTTACTTAAACCATGGTCTCAAAACAAAACTAGATCTAGAGCTTTCTAGATTCATTACCAATGTAATTATAATATTCCAAAACTCCCCCTTAATAATTTTTGCTAAGCATTTATGATATGATTCCTTAATGTTTATCTTCTTATCTAATCTTCTACTTATTGATTTGTTGTCTTTGTATTGATTTGAGTCATGTTCTCATCTTTAGTTTCTTCATTATTGGGCTTACTTGCTCCTTCCTTTTGTACATACGCAAATATGATATTGATGTCCATATAAATGGAAATCCATTTGTTGAGCTACATGGATGGCAACCATTGTACTCACTAGTTCTCTAGAAAATATTTTCATTTGCATGTTAAATTCCTCCTTAACCATGACTTGGTCCCAACTATCTGACATTCTAAGATTGCTTCATACATTCTCTCCTTAATAGAATATTGAACATCTCCAACAACATCGAGCCAACGTACGAGTACCTACCACCATCATACCTATCCAATTGGTTCATTCCAAAAATCGATCCTACATCCTATCCATGCATGAGAGGGATGATTCCATGTGTTACAACATGTATGCTTAGATAACCTGCATAAGGCTAGGTTTTACAGATTGGACCAAAAACTCAGGGGTGTCAAGTACAACCAATCATGCAGTGCTTGCAACATTATATCATTTCAATTCAGGTATAACAAGTATTTGAGTATTGCACAACAACATCAAGATTAGCCTCATTATGTGCCCAAAACACTAGCCAATAGAAAAAACTATGTTTGCTTACTATGGTTATCACCTAATGTTGATCTTGTTTGCTAGAACTCATTCCATTTAGCCTCTATGCTAACTCTACAACTTTAGATATAAGTGTAGTCTAGATCTTTATACTTCCATCATCTACACTGGATTTTAGCCAAATTAGCAACTCTAGCAAAAAACAAATGCCTATACAAAATATATGCTTAAATAACTTGCCTAATGTCAGGGTTTGCAAATTGGTCCAAAAACTCAAGGGTGTCACGTACAATTGATCATGCAACCCTTGCAACATTACATAATTTCCTTCAAGGTACAACAAGTATTTGAATGTTGTACAACATCAAGGTTAGTGTTGGCTCGAAAGAGTCATCAGGGAAAAGACCCTGGGTTTACGCACAGGAGGCCAATAGTGGTCCGATGTAGTCTAGGACAGCACTGGCATTTTCACCTCACCCCGAAGGGCAAGGAGTCTCACCCGAAGTGCGCCGTGACCAAAAGGGAGAAGGGTTCAGCATGGGGTCGAGAAAATATAACCGGGCACAGGCGATCACACACATATGCATCCATAATACATGAAACAAAGATAACAGTACCCATAACTCATATGCATAGATCCATCATAAAGAACACATAACCAACAACATCCTTACATCAATCTATGAATTACCATTTACATGTAATAGGCAGACTATTTAAAATTTTAATAAGCCCAGAAATCATGGTGCTCAATACATTAGAAGTCGCAACAACCATCAACTCTGTTTTATATTAACTTAGCATAACATAATACATCATGATCCGGCATTTCGCCATAAACATTACATAGAATGCCCAACTCAATCGCTTGGGTTAGATCAGCTCTGCAACCCAGTCCCTCGGATCCCAACTCTCTCTGTTGTAGCATCTGCACCCGCGTACGTCTTTTGCAACCAACTGCTTCTGCTTCTGGCGGGTTCAACAAGAACCTTCTTCCTCTTTGTTCTTCCCCTTTTATGTCCTTCCCGATTGCGTAGACTGCCAATTCTTGCTCGACTGCTTTCTCTCTTGGCTACTTGTGCGCCTTCCCGTCTCCTTGGCTGCCTTTGCCTTCCACTACCACCTTGCCATCACTCCTTCACAACTGTTCGTTCCGCCACCCAATCGTTGCTGTCATTTGTCCTTTTCCCGCCCTTTGGTCAGTGAAAACTGGTCAAAATCATTCAAAATTAACGAAGGCTCCAACAATTACACTCATCATGTGCCCAAAACTTGAGCCAATAGAAAAACTATGATTGCTTATCAGGGTATCACCTAATGTCAATCTAGTCTACTAGAGGTCATTCCATTTAGATTTTGTACTAACTTTACAACCTTAGATATAAGTATGGTCTAGATATTTATACTCCCAATATCTACATTGGATTTTAGCCAAATGGGTAACTCTAGTAATAAAAAAAACGATTGAATTTTAGCATCCAAAACAAGTGACTTGACACTAGTTTTTGACTCACACATCTGTTATGTACTGAAGTATATCTAAACACAAGCTTTTACAACACCTTCATGATCTCAACAACACCTGAAAAACACAATAGTTGCAACTTTCTTCAAAGATTTAGATAATCTTCAACCAACAATAATATATACCTCCTACACAAACATAGTAGACAAACAAATTCTCCTTTTTACAACTTTCCCAATCTCTCTCTCAAAGCAACCTGTGCTCTGACATTGGTTGTTAGGAATAAAAAATGACGTGAGATGGAAATAAGTAACCAATAACCAAAAAACAACCACATAAGCTGTGACTCATCTCAACTTCATGGCCTATCCTTGGCCACTTCGGTTGAGCCCGACCACTTGAGGTAGCTTAAAATAGAGTTCACAAGCCTTTGTATAGGGTTCATTACAGTGATGACTAAGTCTCTTGGTTGTTGCAAAAGAAAAAAAAGTTGTTTGAGAAACATTTGTTGGATTATAGTCAAGAGTAGTTCATATACAACCTTCCATCATGATTTGGCTTCAGCCAACAAATTACAACACTTTTTTTCAAGGATAGTTACATGAGTCATTCTCAATTCTAGAAAATCAACAATACAAATTTTTTATAAATGCTAAAAAGGTCTCTTAGAAAAAATCCTTTTTCATTTTCTCATTTGTGATCAATGAGCCTTCTTGTAGGAGTAAGGCTTGGATAATCTATCTATAGATTAATTCAATTCTTAAAACACATGTTTGATTGTTATATTTTCAAATGATTTCGTTTATCTTCACCATGACTCAATAATAGAATTTTCAAAGAGGTCTTTCCATCTGCCATTTCAATGATAATTTTGTCAAAATCAAATACTTGTTGATTTACTAATTCTCTATAGGATTTTTTCTAGAGAGAAATGGTAAGGGCGTTTTCCCTAATTGGGAAATGGATATTGGAGGATGTTAAATTTTCCTAAAACTAACTATCCAAGCAAATAGATAAGATCTAGTTACTTGCTGGAATTATTAACTTTTGCATGCAACAGAAAATGAGAAAAGCAATCATAGACAATGCACAATTATTTTTGGTCTTCTAGATTAGTTCACCATTTAAAATTATCTTTAGAACTTACAAGAGCTCCCTTACAGGGAAAATGGCTCTGGGAAATTAACCAAACAAACACTAAACTAGAAAATATCTGAGCACATGCTTTGTTGCAATCTAGTGAATCTCCCTTAGTTCCACTATGAATTGGCTTAGGTTGTTAACAACAAAGCTTATGTTTGGTCAAGTGTTGACCAGATACATCAATAAACCAATCAACTACTTGACAACTTGTACTATTTGGAGTCTATCAACTTTGAAACTGAAGAATCAATATTCTTCAAATTCGTCAGCATTAAAGTGGCCATCAGTTTGCTATCCTTCATCCTGAAACTCTTTATCATCTCTAGAGTGCACTTTCCCTATCTGAGGAAGATCTCACCTGGTTATTTCCAAACCTACGAGAAAGTAATGCATTGACCTAATATCCTTCATCTCAAATTCAACTCTAGATTTGACTTGCAACCTGCATTAGTCTCTCTGCACTTGTCAGAACGAGATTGTCAACATATAACACTAAAATGAGTGTCTCAGATCCAACCAACAAGAATTATAGGTTGGGATCTGTCTTACTCTTGGTGAAGCCTATGCCCTATAGATAAATGTCAATCCTGGCATACTAGGCCTTATGTGCATGTTTGAGTCCATACGGGGATTTCTTA
>APFE030530931.1:0-22220 GCA_000404065.3 Pinus taeda
GCTACGAGGTGAAATGGTTTGATGTTGCCTTGAAGGTTTGCCTTTCTCAGCCTGAGGTGAAATCTCAAGCGCTAACAGAGACCAAATCAACTTTTTCCAAGTCAACATTAACATTACATGCATGCTTAAAAACAAAGCAATCAACCCTTCAAGTTAATTACACATAGATGTTCAAATACAAGGAAATCATCAACATCCCTGTGTTCATGCATATCAAGCTTATGCGCGCATTGCATCTTTCAACTTTCTCTTAAGTACATTGTACTTTCGAAGCTGAAATGAATATAATGTTTTCTTTCATCATTCAACATTCATTTAAGTACACTGTACTTTTGAATCTGAAATGAATATAATGTTGTAGAAATAAAGTGAGTCTCCTACTCAACTTTTCCATTCACCTTCTTGGTAAAGCCCTGTAACTTGCATTCCATTAACAAAGAAATGCATCAAATCAAAATACATACAATCTTTAATTGGATAAGAACTCTAACAATTTCTTACCAATCTATTTCAAAGGTGCTACCTTTGTTTGCACATCAGCATCAACATGTGAATCATCTTGAAACACATCAATCATGGAATCTTTCTTTCCAATCATGCCATTCTCTCTTTCCACCTTCTTCAAGTTTCGTGGAAGCATTGTTGGATTCAAAGTCCAACACTTTTCAGCAATGTGTCCTTGCTTATGGCAGTAAGTGCAATGCATGTGCATCTTCTTGACAGCATGATTTGCCTTGTCCAATGGACCTTTGGTTTCTTGCCTCATTTCCTTCAAAAGTTTCCTGTATGTGGCCATTCTCTTCCAACATCTAAAAACATTATGGTTATCCAAACCACAAAAGGAACATGCAATTATTTTCCCATGCTTATATGGAAATTTATCATGCTTTACATAATTAAAAGAAATATGATTAGAACCAAATTTATACCTTTCTCTTTCACCTTTATTACCTTCATGAGGAGGTGAATTGAATGAAGAAGTAGCTCCCTTTGGAACACCATCAACCTCTTCAATGGTTTCAGAGTTTCCACAACTCTCTGGTTCAAGTGTATGCTTATGAAGACCTTCTTCCTAAAAATGATGTTTCAAGCTATTGCATTCCCCATGAATACAATCTTTACACTTTTGAGGTAGAAGACCTGAAATGAAACTCATTCTTGGAACTGTTTCAATTGTCTTCATGGAAGCTTTGGAACTTTATCCATAAGATTTTCCATAGCCAAGACCCAAATACTCAGGCCTTTCGTCAACCATTATTGGCTCCACAATACCCTGTGCATGTTTGCCTGATCCTTTTCCTTCATAGCCCATTTTGGACATTAACTTGGAACCTATGCCTCTGGTATGTTTTTCAAAAGAACCAATATAAACATTCTTAGAGGAAATTGAATACAAACTGGAATTAATTACCTCTTCTTCAAGCTAGTACTTGACTAAGGCTTCTTTGGCAACAAGGAGTTGTGTCTCCAACTCACGCATCCTTTCCAAGTTCATATTTGCAATATGAAGTTGTCTCTTCATTTCTTGCAATTTGTCAGAAAACAACTGATTCTCTTCCTTCATGGAATTCAACTGCTCTCCTTGTATGATGCTTTTTCTTCCATCCTCATACATTTCTCTCACCATATCCATCAAGATGAACAAGTCTTGCTTCATGTCTTTAACACAGAATCTTATGAAGAAAGAAGAATTTGAGGACTCACTTGTAGAAGTTGTCATTATCAAAATGAACAAAAGAACTCCAAACAAGATTAACAAAGAGCTTATTCAAGCAATCTTTAGCAACAAACCTCTTGTGCTTCAAGGATTGCTTTGAGTTCCTTTGGGATAAGAATAATGCCTTCAACCTTTCTTCCTTCTTGTCCTCTCTTGGACTTAGCTATCAATAGCTTTCCCTTCACCTCTGCAAACTCAAACAATAGTCAGTTTACAAACAATCAAACAATCAATCCTTGACTATTTAAACACCTTTCAAGTAAAAAAAGCAAATAGATTGCTCTGTTAATCAAGTATCCTGATCTGATACCACTTGCATCATGATACCATCTGCTTCATGATACCACCTGCTCTAGTATAACTTGAGCTCTGATATCACCTTATTTGAAGGTGGGATTAATCATCATGGGGCTCTGATACCACCTGATCTGAAATGGGGCACTAAAGCCTTCTTGTCAACTTACAAGAACCTCTCCCACTCCAAAGCTTAACAATTTCCAAGATCTAGCTTATGACTGATAATTTGTGGAAATAAGCACTTGAAATAGGTGTATTCTTGTGTTTTCCTTTAACTGCTTAATTTCCTTAAGTTTATTTTCTTAAACTGATATATAAACACACATAATAGTAAAATGCAGCAAATAAACAAACACATAAGACAACAATATAATATGGAGTTCACCCTGATATCTTCGGCTACATCTCCTTGAGCTCTAATCAACTAGACTAGACTCTTTGGGATTATGGTAATGATTCTTTTACAAGTTCCACACTTAACTACATTGGTTTACAACTACACCTATGGGTTTAGAATACCATATTATCCCGCTGGTTGTCCATACTCTGCAGACAAATTTAGGCTTCTCTGGACTACCTATGGGTTTAGAATACCATATTATCCCGCTGGCTGTCCATACTCTGCAGACAAATTTAGGATTCTCTGGACTAGATTCCTTCAATCAGCGCTCCAGGATATCTTGAGCTCCTGGCTTGCACCAACTCCCTCATAATTCTTTTATAGTCTCTGGAATTCCTTCTTCTGTGTTCAACACACATTAGACACCAGCAACAGCTTGATCATTTGATCTCTTTGCCGCTCTGAAAATTCATTACAACATCATGCCTCTTAGAAGTTTGTTTTGAGATCTCTGGCTCTGCCTCCAACCTCTGGTGGCTCTCTGTGAATCCTCGGCTCTATGGCTCTCTAGATTTGCAACTCTGTTGTGCTCAATCTCTCTGGCTCTACAACCCTACTGCACCCATCTCTCTAAGGAATCACCCCTTTGCCATCGCCCCCAACCTCTGGTGGCTTCTCTGGCTTTCTCTAGAACTACAGCTCTACCTCCAACCTCTGGTGGCTCTACCTCTATCAAGCCTCTAACCTCTGGTGGCTCTTTGCCCAGCTGTGAGCTCCCTCAAGGGAGACTCCTGAAGGGAGAACCGCTTCTTTGCTTGGCTCTCCGGCCTTTGAAGAATCCTTTGACTCTGTAGCTTCCATCCGTTCCTTTATCCCCAATCATGAGGAATCATTCCTTTCTATGGCTCTGCATCTCTTTGACTATCCCTTTGGCTCACTGGCTTTGTGGCTCTATGCTTGGCCCTCTAGCTCACTAGCATTGTGGCTATGTGTCTTATATAACGCATTCATGTTACAAAATTCCCACTTACAGCGTGGCACAGGTGCAAGAGATTGTTTCCAATGGAAATGAACCAACGACCTTTTTCTAGAACAAAATTTGTGAAATAGCACATATTTCATTCTTAACAGAAATATAAAGGAATACACAGCAATACATAGAAGTCCCGACAAAATGCCTTATATCAGAACTCAAATTTCATGTAGCTGCATCTATAACCCTGTCGGGTCCGCGCATATCGCAAGTCACATTAGCATAAGGGCTTTTGTTCCGATCATCGATCGCCGATCGCAACGGCATATCGCTATTGCTGATCACACATCACATTGTTGCATGTCAACAACCCTTTGTATTGTGGTACTCGATCATCGATCTCCGATATCGGCGCATCGCATATCAGCGCTTCACAATAGTGTGGGTCCTTCCCCTTGGGTTATGTGCGCTGCGATATTGCGATACGACAAATTGCAATCGCATATCGCTACATCCTTCAGCCTGCGGTAAGTCTGCTCCTTTGATTTTCCTCCGATGTGATTTCCTCTAAGGAACATGTATTTCCCTTAAGTCCCATTTAATGAGAAATTGCCTCCTTTTCAAAGGACAATTGGCAAATTTATTTTTACAATAACTTCTTCATCTGAAGTCTGTTTTAGCCTATTCAAATTGTGTTAGATTCAGAATTAATAGATCTATGCACTGAGACTATTTCCAAGAGCATCCTTTGACTTTCATTTTTTTCTATGAGGAATATTTTTAGACTTAGAAGTTTATGTTAGATCCATTTTGGGTCATGCACCCCTCAGTGTGTACTCACCACATATATATCAAAGAAGGTTGCAAACCAGTCCAGCAACCCCAAAGGAGGATGAATCCAACTCTCAAAGATATAGTCAAAGAAGAACTGGAAAAGCTGCTAGATGTAGGATTCACTTACCCTGTCTCTGAAATTTGAACTGCTTGAGGATCGAATTTGCTTCATCACTTGTTGTTCTAGTATTGCATATGAATTATCCTACTTGAGTTTTGATCCTAAATTGTGATTTCATTTTCCCTTAAACAAAATGGATGTCATCCATGTTTGTCATTTGTCTTATATATTCCAGAGAGAAAATTCTCATTGGAACATACTTTGGCAACTTGTATGGAGCAAACTCACAT
Organism: Pinus taeda; assembly: GCA_000404065.3. Lineage (NCBI taxonomy): Eukaryota > Viridiplantae > Streptophyta > Pinopsida > Pinales > Pinaceae > Pinus > Pinus taeda. Next base: position 4,513 of record APFE030530931.1, read on the forward strand.
CCATATACTCTTATTTTTATGTAATTCTGGTATAAATATCAGTATCCAGTCTTTGTCTTCTTACTTAAGTGTAAAACCCTTTTGATTTTTGCACTAATCCTAGGCTAATCATGACTGCTAAGAAGCACTTCAATTGTATGAACAAAATTGTCAATAAATTCTACAAACTCAAAATCAGTTGAGTTTCTTTTGACTAATGAGGTCCACTATGTCACTGCTTGATTGAAGCCCTGATCATCTTGCATGTGTATGTTTATAGGAAACTTGTCTCCCTGCTGAAAAAGAAACATGTAGACTAGTATAGATGCATAATTGAATATGGCTTCAGTAGTAATTTTCATCAAATGCTCATGCATATTATCAACCATAAATTGGCTAAAATTATACATGAATGTTGGCTTGTGCTCAGTGGATAAAATGGATAGAAAGCCTAAGATAGGCTTATCTACCCACTGGTCTGATGGATAAAGAAGCTAGATAAAGGGGATTTTTCTTAGGAAGTTGAGAGTCTTCTGGGAGAAAAATATCAAAAATTTGAGCTCTCTGAGGAAAAGTTAACTTATGATATAGGTCCATTAGAACAATTGTAGAAAAATGGCTAAGGGAGTCATTATGAGGAATCAACATCATCTGGTGTATGGTTTCTGGTGTAATGGAGACCAGAATGTATCAATTTTGAGCCATAATGGTTCTTTGTAGTTGGTTATACCTAAATTGACACCACATGAATAAATTAGGGAAATAGTGGGTGTGAGGAAAGATAAACATAGGTAATAATGATTCCCAAAGGTTAATGGCATCCTGTTGATCGAGATAATTTTGCTTTAACCAGTGATGTAATTCGAACAATTTGAATTCACACTCAGTGTTAGTAATCTTAAAGTATTGGTCAGCTAAGGGCATATGATCTAAGTCTAGGGTAGCATAAGTCTTAGGGTTGTCATCGGTTTGGGATTTACTACTAGAAGACTGGGATTTTCCATTTGGTGCCATGAATGTGGAATTTGAAAGAGAAAGAATGTCAGAGGACATAATTTGGCTTTTACAGGTACCTGGATAAACAAATAAATCTATGTCAAGGGTGTATGGGATCTATATTGCCGAAATTTGATAAGTGTTGATAGTAGGAGCTGTTAGAAAATTATATATTATAGAAATATAAACATAGAAAACACATAAAACAAGAGAGACAAAGATATAGGTGGTTCAACCAATTTGGGCTATGTCCCCAGAGAAACATCTAGTCCTTCCTTTTATAGTATCCAACAAACTGAAAGGATACAACCTACAGTAGATCTATTATAATTCCCTCTTCACTCTCACACAATCTCCTCCCTTTCTCATTCAAAATATAGATCTATATAGATGCAATACAATTCCCTCATATATACCGAGGGGTTGCCTTCTAGGGAAAAAAAATCCTAAATTAAACATAACTTCTACCGTCGGATCTTCGCCTAATGAACAACCCAGATTAACTACGAAATTACAATATTTTACGAGGCAATTCTACATTTATTTTTAGCTTCGGGGCACTGCTCCAAATAATCGTCATCGCCTCCCTGGACCTCCCTGATGGCGAACATTTACGGGCGGTGTTGCCGCCACATTACAAACTGGGTTCCAATGTGGTGATACCTCTAAATAAAGAAGATAATTAGGCTCCACACCCAACAATCTCCTGCTTGGAGACTGATTATAGCAACTCCATCATTGCTTCATTTGTTGTACAATGACTCCACTTTGGATCTGGTTGTTTCTCATCTTCTTCATCATACATTAAGACCAATTGAAACTAAGAAGAATCTTAGTTTCTCCCTGGTTACAACTTTTGTTAACATATCTCCAGGATTCTGGCTAGTGTGTACCTTTTCCAGCTTCAACTGTCCATCTTCCAACACTAGCCGTATGAAATGGTACTTGAGTTGTATATGTTTAGTCTTGGAATGAAATGCATAGTTCTTTGCAAGATGTATGGCACTCTAGCTGTCACTGTATAACTTGCCCAAATCCTGCTTCTTACTCAATTCATCTAGAAAGCTTTGTAACCAAATCATTTATTTACTAGCCTTTTTAGTAGCAACATACTTTGCTTCCATTGTTGAGAGTGCAACAACACTTTGCAGTTTTGAAACCTAACTAACAATTATTCCACCTATGGTAAACACATACCTTGTTTTGCTCCTCCTGTTATCTCTATCACCTGCCATATCTGCATCAACATATCTCCGTAGAGCAATGTTTGAACCACCAAAGCATAATTCTTGATTTGTGGTACCTCTCAAATACGTGATAATCCACTTCACCACCATCCAATGTTCTTTTTCTGGATTGTTCATGTATCTGCTTACAACTCCCGCTGCATGTGCAATATTAGGCCTTGTGCAGACCATTGCATACATTAAGCTTCCAACTACTAATGCATATGGAACTTTAGACATATAAGCCATTTCTTCCTGAGTCTTGGGACACACCTCCTTACTTAGTTTGAAATGGCTAGCCAAAGGTATACTAACTGGTTTTTCATTCTACATATTAAATCTTTTCAACACCTTTTCTATGTACTCACTCTGAGACAATGTTATTTTTCAATTCTTCCTGTCTCTAGTTATTCTCATACCAAGGATTTGTTTTGTAGCACCCAAATCCTTCATTGCAAATGAGTTCACCAATTTTATTTTGAGCACATTTATTTCCTTTATGTTAGAACTTGCAACAAGCATTTCATCTACATGCAATAAAAATATAATATAGCTACCATCATTTTTCCTTTTGAGATAGACACGGTGATCAGAGTGACATATTATAACCTTGTTCAGACATAAACCTGTCAAATTTTAGATATCGCTCCCTTGGAGCCTATTTTAAGTCATACAACTATTATTCAACCTGCACACTAGTTTCTCCTTCCCTTTTACCTATCCTTGTGGCTGCTACATATATATCTCTTCCTCCAAATCCCCATCGAGAAAGGTTGTATTTACATCTAACTGCTCAAGATGCAAACCTTCAGTTGCTACTAGACTCAAAATAATTCTAATTGAAGTCATTTTAAAAACAAGAAAAAATATATCGTCAAAGTCTATACCCTTTTTCTGTGCAAACCCCTTCACCACAAGTTTATATTTATACCTTTTTATACCTCCATATTCTTCCTTCAACCTGTAAACCCATTTATTCTGCAATGTTGTTTTACCTGCAAGCAATCTGACTAAGTCCCAAGTCTGGTTATGTGCTAAGGAGTCCATCTCTTCTTTCATGGCTTTCTCCCAATTCTTCTTGGTTTCTACCTGCACTGCTTCTTCATAAAATTTTGGTTCACCAGCATCAATCAACAATACATAATATAATGAAGGAGAGTATCATTTAGGGGGTCTATTTATCCTGGTAGATATTCTAACACCACTTTCAGGCATTTGAGGTGATTTTTGTTGTTGTGGTTGTTATTTTTGTTCTGAATGTTGATCATTATGATTTTTAGGCACCTTCACTTTTTCTGTGATCTCATCAAGCACTGTGTATTCTCGGTTTTCTTTTTCTTGTTTCTTTCCTGCATCTGATCCATATACAAAACCTTTTCATTGAATATGACATCTTTGTTCCTAATGTTTTTGTGTTTTTCATAATCATAAAAGCGATAACCAAAATCATAAACACCATATCCAATAAAGGTACATTTATTTGATTTTTCGTCAAGATTTGTTCTATTTTCTTTATTAATGTGGACAAAGGCTTTACAACCAAAAGTCTTTAAAAATGAGTAGTTACATTTTTACCTGTCCATTCCCCCTCTGGAATACCACCATCCAAGGAACTTGAAGGCCCTCTATTTATTATATAAACAGTAGTATCTACAACATCTACCCAAAACTGTAAAGGCAATCCTGCATGCAATATCATGCACCTTGCACACTCCATGATTGTCATGTTCATCTTTTCTGACACACCATTTTCTTGTGGTGTTCCTGGAACTATCTTCTCTCTGTGAATTTCATTCTCTGAAAAGTACCTATCAAACTCTTTACTGCAATATTCACCTCCATTGTCTAATCTGAGACACTTCAACATTTTTCATATCTCATTTTCAACCAAAGCTTTCCATTTCTTGAAAGTATCAAATCCATCAAATTTATTTCGAATACAATAAATCCATGTTTTTCTGCTTGCATCATCAATAAAAGTAACATCATAACAAGATCCACTAAGAGATGATACTTGAGTAGGTCCCCATACATCTGTATGCACAAGCTCTAATTTTTCACTCTTCTTTTCTTTCCAAAATCTAAGGAATCTGACTCTCTTATGTTTTCCATAAACATAATTCTCACAGAATTTTAAATCAACATGCTTCAAACCTAGCAAAAAAATTTCTTGAATGAAGAATCTGCATCCCCTTCTCATTAATGTGCCCAAGCCTATGATGCCACAATGTCGTATCTTCTCCTGTAGAGGTTAAAGCATTAACAGAATTATAAATACCATTGCATAAATACAATGTACCAACATTTTCTCCTTTTTCTATTACCGGAGCTCCTTTAGTGACCTTCCAGGTTTTATCTGTAAAAGTAGTCACATAGCCTTCACCTCCCAACTTCCCTATTGAAATTAGATTTTTCTTCAGATCTGGAACATGCTTTACCTCCTTCAATAGCCATTGATTTCCATTTTGTTGTTTTATGAAAATTGTACCCATTCCAATGATTTTACAAGGTTTATCATCACCCAATTGAACCTGTCCAAAATCTCCTTGAACATAATCATGAAAATGTGTCCTATTAGGAGTGGCATGGAATGAGCCCCCTAAATCTACCACCCAGACATCAATAATATTTTCTAATGAAATAATCAAAGCATCTTGAAACACATCATCTATTACATTTGCTTCATGATTGTTTTCTTGTTGCATGTCTCCTTCTTTTCCCTTTCGAGACTTGCAGTCTTTCTTCAGGTGTCCTTTCTTCCTGCATTTCCAGCACATTATCCCTGATATGGACTTGGATATGTCTTTCCTTGACTTACTGTGATATCCTTGGCTCTTTCCTCTTTCCATTTTTCTTCCCCTAGTCTTTGCAGTCAAAGCATTACCCGATGTCTCACCGGAGCTTTTCCATCGCATTTCCTTGCTAAGGATTGTATCGACAACATCATCAAACTTTAAAGTACTAGATATAGAGACAGAGTTAATAATGGTCATAACTAAACCATTCCAACTTTTTGGCAATGAGCACAGAAATAACAGAGCCCTAACTTCATCATCAAAAGTTACCCCTACAGAACTTAAGTAACTCGTAATTGTATTAAATTCATTTAAATGATCAGCGACAGATCCACCTTCTAAAATCTTCATATTAAATAAACACTTCATAAGAAATATCTTATTTCAGGCCGAGGGTTTTTCATATAGTTTGGCCAATGTCGACATTAAACCCTCTGTTGTCATTTCCTTTGAAATATTAAAGGCTATCGACGCCACTAGGCATAGCCGTATTGTTCCAAGTGCCTTTCTCTCGAGAATATCCCATTTGATTTCTTTCATACTCGTCGGCTTCTTTGTCTTTCCGCTCAATGGTAGGTACAGGTATTTCTGATACAGATAATCTTCCATTTGCATCTTCCACATCTAGTAGTTTTGGCCATTAAATTTTTCGACCCTAAACCTACCATCTTCCGCCATTGCTCCCACTCGAACTAGGAACCCTTCTCTCATGTGAGTTTATCAGCCAAATAGACCTTCGGCTCAGATACCAATTGTTAGAAAATTATATATTACAGAAATATAAACACATAAAACAACAGAGACACAGATATACGTGGTTCACCCAGTTTGGGCTACGTCAACGGAGAAAGAAACAGTCCTTCCTTTTATATTATCCAACAAACTGAAGAGATACAACCTACAGTAGATTCGATGTAATTCCCTCTTTTCTCTTACACAATATCCTCTCTCTTTCTCATTTAGAATATAGATCTACATAGACACGATACAATTCCCTCATATATAGCGAGGGGTTTCCTTCTAGGGAAAAAACCCTAAATTAAACATAACTTCTACCGTCATATTTTCACCTAATGAATGATCCAGATTGACTACGGAATTACAACATTTGCAAGGCAATTTTACATCTATTTTTAGCTTTGGGGGCACTGCCCCCGATCCCCCCCCATGGGGTGGGGGCTCCAAATAATCGTCGTCTCCCCCCTTGGACCTCCCTGGTAGCACACGTTTACGGGTAGCATTGCTAACACATTACAAACTGGGGTCCAATGCGGTGATACCTCTGAATAAAGAAGATAATCAGGTTCCACACCCAACATGAGTGAGGAAGCTCTGAATAATACCTGCAAATTTAGAACAGTGATCAAAATAGCTAGGGGAGCTGCGTGAAATATGTTAAAATGTTTTTATAATCCTTGATTAATTACCGTTAGGATGAAACTGTTACCAAATTGGATTTAGGAGCATTAATGGGTAACGGGAGCCTGGTAACGGATAGGAGTGTAACAGGAAAATCATAACAGGGATGTAGCAACGGGTGGCAGAATATGATAGGCGAAGAGAAATGCACTGGAAATGATGTACTAAATGTTGGTGGGAGCGGAGGAGCAATAGCGGATTTCGTAAGGGCGGCGATGGTAAGCGGTTTAGGATGAGGGAGGTGCGAACTCACGAGAAAGTGCCACGTTCCTTGGGTCTCGTGAAAAGAAATACCTCTTTTCGGATACCCCCCCCCCCTTGACGTTAATGTTAAATAGGATGGGGGTGTGAATTGGTTTCCCCGTCATTGATCTGGGCGGGGAAAATCAAGGTCATCAATAAGTGCACTTTGGATATCACAAAACGACAATATATCAAATCATTTCCCAATGGAAAATAAACTCAAGTTTAAATCTTATTACATAGCACTAATCATGTTTAAATGGCATGATTAGTTTATTTTTAAACTAAATAAATCTATCAAAGGATAAATATAATCTAAAGGTGAATTTGATCAAGCATGCCTTTTATTTGCTAAATAAACTGCTAACCCTATTCTATTACAAATATACAATTGACCAAAATTAAATGCTTAGGTCACTTTTTCCTCTAATCTTCCTTTCTTCTAATTTCAACCAAGATTAAAAAGTTTGGTTGAATTATTTAATAATCTTGGCATAAATTTAAACATGTTTGATAATGATTTTACTGTATGATTCAAACATGATTTATTTCAAGTGGAATTTGAGCTTTCTCACTTGTGCACCTTTTTTTTTATGGGGTTACTTTTCATGTTTTTCACAAATTTTCATATTTTCATTTTTTTATTCTATTTTTTGTTTTTTCATTTTTCATACCCTCTTTTATAAATATCTAACTTATCAAAACTATTGATGTTACAACAGGGTATTCTATCAATCTTATACAACTTTCATTGTCATAATGTATACGTGTAGGGCTACGCGATCCTTCAAACAAATCTGATAATAACTTCCTGATCCAAGCAACTTCTAGATAGCCTTCACTTGTGACTTAGCTTTAACACTACTCAAAGCAACTATTTTTGATTTCTGCTCATCCATGATACCATGAAGGACCCTAGGCTGAAGTTTCCACCTGTTGTACTTGTTCCATCTATCTCATTGACATCCCAATCTAAATTTTTATATATCATGAGTTGGATTTCATTACCTGTATACTAGAGTCAATAATGTATAGTTCCATGAAAATATATTAGGATATTCTTGGTTGCAATCCAATGATCATGTTTTTGCTCCATCTGAAACTAACTGAGCACATTTGCTGCAAAACAAATGTCAGGTCTTGTATTTACCAAATACATCAAGGACCCAATCAACTGTATGTAGCAAGTAGGATCAACCAAACTAGAATCTGAACTCCTCAAATTCTTTAGATTGGTAATCATAGGATTCATCATAGGCTTGTTGTCCATGATGCCAAATTTATAAAAAATCTTGATCACATATTTACCTTGACCAAGATATATTTCACATGGATTCCACCAAAAGTCCAGTCCCATGTAGTAATGCATAATCCCAAGATCCTTCATATAAAACTTGATTGCTAACTACTTCTTGCGTTCCTAAATCTGATGATCTACAGTTATGACTAGTATATCATCCACATACAAGGGTATGATGACTAGTTCACCATCGACCATCTTGATGTATATATTAGGATCCACATAACTATTGGTAAAACCGAGTCTTAATAGGTATGCATCCATTGTTTCATACCAAGTTCTAGGTGCTTGATTTAATCCATATAGAGCCTTCTTCATCCTATATACATGAGTCTCCCTCTGATTTATTTCAAATCCTTGATGTTGCTCAATGTAAGCCTCTTCATCAATAGTCCCATTCAAAAAAGTGGCTTTAACATCCCATTAGATGGATGTTCTATCCCATGTAAGCAGCCAAAGAAGCAAGAAATCTTATTGTTGCATATCTATTTTTTGGAACAAAGGTTTCCTCATAATCAATACCTTCTTTCTATGAGAATCTTCTTCATCAATAGTCCCATTCGCAACATCCTTTATCTTATAAATCCACTTTGAAGTGACTATAGATTTGTCACTTGCATAGGGACAATATCCCAGACATCATTATTCATGATTGACTGGTATTCCTCATGTATTGCATTCCTCCATTCTTGATGTTTATCTACTTCTTCATATGAGGATGGTTCCACTTGAATGAGCTTGATCATATTTTCAGCATACCCAAAATACCTCTTCAGCCTTTTTCTTTCTCTAATGTTCCCCTTAGTTGTGTGTCCTTCTACTTCTTGTAGCGTATATCTCAACCAAGCAGGCCTCTTTCAATTTTCTAGAACAATTACTTGTTGCACAGGCTCACTTGGACCTTCAACATCTTCTTGAGTAGATGTTTGATCATGACCATCATTGACCCCTGAGATATACTCAAAGATAGTATCTCTTCATCATCAGAGTCGACTGGAACATCTTTTGATTTCTTGTAAGTTATACTTTCATCAAAGATAACATCCCTTCTTACGTCAATTCGGTGATCCTCCTTAATATATATTTTGTACACCTTTGATGAAGCACTATACCCAACAAATATTCCCTTTAGATGATGAGAAATCTAGGGCATCATATGGATTGGAATATTTACATAGATTTCTCTTAGAATTTGACATTTTCTTTTGATTGATATTTTATTCTTATTAGTTATTCTTTCAATTTATTATCTTCCATTCATCAAGAAAAATGCCAAACAATAAAGATCACAACAATGTACACAAGATGTAGGCACTCAACTAGGGAAAAACCCCTACCTAGGGAAAAACCCCTACCTAGGGGAAAACCCAGTCCATCTCTTCCACTAGTATATTCAAATCAAGATGAGACAATCCAAGGTCATTTAGACCTAAACAAATACCTCCTCTAATCACCAATTTAGACCTTTGTTCCAGTAGATGATCCCTATCAAAGTCTCCAAGTGTCAGCTTCTCAGATGCAACTTCAATCCTGAATTTCGTCCCTCAGCATCTGAATTTCAAACCTGCAGTTGATTCAGAAATTTGGGTCCCATCTTTAGTCCATTAACTTCACACGTGAGAGAGAGAGATGCCCAAAATTTTGGTTCTTTTCTTCCCTAAATTATTCCTTCTTTCTACTCAACTTTGCTCTTCTTTTCAACCTCTTTATTTTGTAGATAGAACTAGTTAAGTGTATCCTCCAAATGAGTCGAGTTGCCTCTATGTATATATTCCTTCTTGTAGTGCCCACTCTAGCTGACTGACTATGATTTGACGCAAACATTTATTTAGCCTTAAGGCCCACACTTTATTCTTTGAGGACCTCAGGTTGAGGATCCGGACTCATGATACTATTATCAGCATTTGAGATATTCATGGTTATGAGGTTTTACTTTCCATTGATATTATGATAGCATGAATGATTGTATATCTTATCTGACAGTATTCTGATGATTGCACCATTTAAATAGTTAAGTAGATGAAACTATGATGAGGGTAGTAAAGAATATGTATGCGCCCTACTAAGAGTATAATGATGATAAATTGGATAGATAGGTACATTTCCATGATGTTATGATGTTGATGGCTTAAGGAATATGTATGTTTTCATTTATGATAAATGATGATAGCCATGAGGTATGTGTACCCTCTGCTACCTACTTCAGTTAGTTCATGCTATGATAATGACTAACAGTGAGAAAACTTGTTGCTAATGATTTTGAGTATGGCAGGAAACTAGCAAAGGCGCTCGCCTATGACAGGTCGATGACACCTGGTTTGATGAGATTCATATTGTTTTAAGGTCTAAATCGATCTTGAAATCTGCCATAGATGTTTAACTATATGCCGATGATATGTTAATGGTTGCAGGCACAGATTTGTTGCTTGACCGAATGACTCACATATGGGTGATGGGGTTGTACAGGTGTATAGAACTACATGGGAGGGGTGGGACAGAGTTCCTGATCTCACCCACTAGCACTCCCGCCGTGACTTGGGCTGGAAGAGTTAAACACCTTCGCCTTGAAGATCACGATGCCATGAGGGCAGGTCCCAAAGTCGGGTCGCTCATGAGGAAACTACTGGGGGGCGCGCATCAAGGCGGATTCCTTGATCCCCGGCACCATTAGTCTCACTATAGCAGGCAACATGAGAGACGATCGAGGTCTATGACGTTGCACGCTATTTTCCCCTCGTAGTCACTGGGTGCTTGAAGGGCAAGTGGTGTGGCACCCTTGGAATTTCAGGGAAATTCTTGAAGGGCACGACCAACTTGGCACCCTTGGCATCACAATTAAATTGTTAGATGTGGCACCCTTGGAACTTCTAGGGAAGTTCCTGAAGGGCACAACCAAACTTGGCACCCTTGGAATCATTAAAATAAATAAATAATAATAAATAAAAATAAGTAAGGAAGGAAAGCTAGGTAAAGTTACTCCAAGGGAAAGGTGATGATTATAAACCAAGGAAATTAAATCAAAAATAAAACTTGGAATAAGGAGGATCATAGAAAAAAAATAAATAGGTAGAGTACCTTAAAAATTCTACCCTCCCCGTGTTGGAAATTGCTAGGTAAATAAGGTGGTTTAGAAAAAAGGGGAAGACAATCTTATTGTAAGGATAAAGATTAATCCTAAACCAAGTAAACTTAATTAATAAAAGAGGAAGGTGAGTTAAAATAAGAAAAATAAATTAAATTTAGAGAAATATAGGGAAGCTCCATGTGGCATCAACCAGCATAAGAATATCCCTCTAAGAGATAACCTGAGTTAATTTAGGAAGTAGATTGGGAATAAATCTTAACTCCTTAATTGACTCCAAGTAATAAACTCAATTTAAGGAATAAAAGGGGGGAATAAAGAGACATCTAGGAGTAGAAATAGGAATCTTGTGAGATGTGGGAAATATTAGTTTTAATTAAAAAAGATAAGTAAATAATTTTGGGTGACCCTTGATGAGAGAATGACACATGGGTGGGTGAATAATCAAGCTATTAAAAGAAAAAAATATTATAATTATGCATGACATGCCAAGTGTCATCTATGAGAAATCTTATAAAAGAAGGGGCAGGCCATGGTACAATGGACTTTTGGGAGCCCTATTGTTGGATGGATGATATTTTGTGAAGGCAGTGACTACGAAGCTATAGTGAGTTTGGTGAGGCTGAGGGTTTTAGAGAGGGGACTCTTGAGCTACGGTTGCTCTCCTCTGCCAGCTAGACTCTTCCTCCATTGTACAACCCCATTGCAGCTAGGGGGTCCGCGGGGAAGAAGAGTACCCAAGGAGTAGGTTGGGAGGTTAACCGGTGGGTCTCGACGGATCAAGTGCGGCATCAAATACTCGCAGACGGACCAGCGACAAGGAATTACCCGCGACAACCGATCAAGCGAAATCGCGCCTCTTCGGTGGATGGTACACGTGTATTTCTTATTTCTTGATGTTAGATTTAAAGCATATAAATGTGGTGTTATTTCCTGAATGAACATCAGTAATGTATGTTGGGTTAAATCGAAATCTTAATGTGTCTGTTTTCCGGTTGTAATTGCTGTAAAAAAAAAAAATAAATAAAAAAATTAGTTCAGACATTTCACTGTTTTAGTTGGGTCATTTCACTTGGTATCAGAGCTTAGGTTCACACATTGGGCCTAAGAACAGTTATTATAGGAAAAAAAAAAAAAAAATTCATATATTCTCCACATTGGTGGATGGATGTTCGTTTTAAGAATCGAGTCAAGGTCATTCCAGATCAGAGGATAAACATTTTTTTTTTATTGATTTCTATGGAAATTTATGAATATGATCTCATAATTCATCTCCACGTTCTCCAACAATTGGAAATTCATTTTATTCTACAAGAAATATTCCACTTTCCACTTTCCAACATCGATGACACAACCAAAAAAAAAAATTTCCATCTCGCTAACCCGCTTGACTTATCACGGCCATATTAACTACCAGTGTAAGAGGGTCGTAAAAGTGTTGCATATTAATCTAAATTTCATTCCATTTTTGTTAGAGTCGAGCTGGAGATAGTTTGATAATTTTTAAAGTCGTACTGCATTATTTACTAGTAGTGGGAGTGGGAGTTGGAGATACTAGAATAATATGTCTTAAATAAGTTGGGATTGATTAGATCCCTTGAGATCTCCCTCTGGGCGAAATGAGATCTGCCATCATTGAAATATTTTTTAATTATTACGTAGAAATAGAAGTTTACAACCTTGATCATCCAGGTGTAACTCCACTTGCAACCTGTCATAACTAGGCCAGATATCATTCTAGGTTCAGTTATATTCTCCGCTCTAATATGGAAGATATTAGATAGAAAAGAAGCTTGAAAACCCAACGCTGTAAACTAAAAATTTATGAAATCAGATCTTGTATATGACTGGTCTTTTGAGCTTTTCCACAACAGGGTTCCTCTCCAAGAACTTCAAACATTGTCCAAAGTGTACAAAAGAAAATAAATAACATTCGCATTAGACAACTCATGCGCACAAATATAGACTAGTTACAGGGAAAGATAATTTTTGCAAATTTTAATTTTATTAACTAGAGGATTATTAGAAAGCCACAAATTAGACCCTTATGTCGAACGCATTTGGTCATGCATAAACATATCGATTGCAGAATTGTTTATGGTCTTGTTGACGGTTGTTAAATTATGGAGTTGAAACTGGCAGTTAGATATTTATGATCCAAATCCCGTTCCAACCTTCCACTGCGTGCTCCTCGTCAGTTTTGAAACTAGAAGTTGCCAGAATCTTCGTTCCTGTATGAGGTAGTTTGAATGTATGTGGCTCAGTAATTTGAGTGGGAAAATTTGCTTTTATCCTCAGACCTACAATATAACGAAACTAATCATCATTCAACAGCTCAAAAACTTCAACATCACTCAAAAATCATGTGACAATAAATGAATGCAATCGGTATTTAAAATGCATCCCTGAGATCTCGTTTGACAGTAAATTGGCATTGGATGCTATTTGGAATGAATGCAATCTGAACTAACTTGTGACAGGTCATCGCCTAGTCCATCGTATGTCGCACACATGGCAAGCAGATCGCATCTGAAGACTTCGCCATTAAACCACTTTTTGTTCCAACCGATAGCAACTCTAGTGGACTTGACTGATCTGGCAGTTGACTCTCTGAGACAATACGATAGATTCGCCGTAGTTTTCCGAGAAAGAATGCAGTAGAATCCCTAATCTATTCCAATATCGTTCATCAAAATTCCATCAATCTCGTCGAATGTACTAATTGCACTGGTTCATCTGCTCAATCGATGGAATAGATTATTGGAGTTATGCACTGCTTCCATCGCTTCTGTGCCGTTTTTATTTCTTTGAAACCATTCATCTAGGGTTTCATTGCCTTCATAATCCCAGATGAGCTCTTCAAAGTGCTTATCTGATTCATGACGAACACCGGGTTGACCAGCGTAGTTACCGTGGCTACCTTTACTTGCTCCCTTGTCTCGAGACAGGAGAGAATCGCACACCTGCCTCCTGATGTCATTTGATGGATAAAACTTTATATATTGTCTGCTGTATTTATAACGCGAAGGAGGTTACCCAGTTCTGCAATGCCCAGCATTGTCAAGTCATGAACATCAAAATAGTAAATTAGTTGTTGGACAGTAAGGGCAATACAAAGTGCAGGAGTTTTTGAAAGATAAGTTTTCGTTCATGACACACTCTCATGCACTGTAAATATGTACGATTTAATTTGGAGTCATTCCACATTTTTTTATCATTTCATGCATCAAGTAAATACAGTATGTCCATCTTCGCCTTCACTCGCGCTAAAGACGTTGTTTGCTGAATTAAATTCATAAAAAGAGATTTACACAGAAAACACTGATACAAAAGACAACTTCGTATCACTGGAACAATTGCTGTGTATATTAAGAGTAGAAAGAGCATACCTCCACCAAAACACTAAATTTGGTATCTGGCAATGTGCTGAGAGTTGCATTCAAATAACGAGAATGCAACACAGAACCAGCCACCCATAATCGCAGCCTCTTGGATATCCAATCTGGTCTTCAAAACTTGATATATGTAGATTAACTCTTTTCAGTGTACCTTTCAAGTTTATGGCATTTTCCTCATGGCAAGATTATATGTGCATCTCCTTGGCTTATAACCGTCATGCACTTTTTAGGGTACAATCCCAGTGGCTTCAAGTAATTCATTCCTTTTTATTCAGTGCGTTAATTCCCTCTATTGTATCTGTCAATTATTTCCCTCCACTAACATTACTGTATTAGGAATATATTTATTTTTAAAAGTTCTTGCCCCTCCTTTTTCTCAAAGGTGGACAAACTTATTTTATTGATTATTGTGCATGTGGTAAAACTGAATTGTTGTCTTAACGAATATATTTATTTTTAAAAGTTATTTTTAAGGGGTTCAATTTATTTTTATTATTGTGTTAAGGAATATATTTCTTTTTAAAAGTTATTTTCTAGGTATTATGTTAACAATTGTTGTGTTAGTATTTAAATATAGTATTACACAATATAGTATTAAACTTTTACTTCAATCCAACAGTCTGAAAAGGCCATAATGCCAAAAATGCTTTTGCCTAAGCATGAAAAAAATAAGATGGCTTGCAGTTGCAAGAAAGAAAGCAAATACCCAACTAGAAAATCAATAAATGGATTATTTGGATTTGGATGATCTCAAGGTTATTTGTCAAGATTTGGCACAGATTTGTAATTAAATAAATTTTAAGAAACAGAGACGTTGAGAACCCAAAACTTAGGAAAATGATGTCACCAACATGCACAACCCATTTGTACTGTACTTTACACAGCATTTTACCTCGCTTTGTCCGACCTCATTTAAGTTATTAATGTCATGCTTTTGGGACTTTATAGGTTTGTAGTTGTTATTTATCTAAATTTTTCTAACTAGAATAACATTGTTAATATTATATTTTTATTAAAAAAAATAAAAAATAAAAAATAAAAAAAATTCGTGTAATACCTACACTTTTACAAACTAAGAACTAATTAATGTTGAAGTTAAATTAGTCGATTTGAAAAGAAATTGAATATTATGGGTTGCTTAAGAAAAATAAGTTTTGAATTGCATCCTTAAGGTATGTTTTAATAGCAATAAATTGAAGAACCAATCATGTAAAATACAATTTTTAGTTGATTAGTTTTACCATATTAAACTGTGGCAGGTGTGTGTGCATCATGGTTAGGAGAGGTACCAGAAGGAGTGGGGCAGCTAAAGGGCACAACATGGAGCCTACTCCTACCACCCCACCTAATGGGGGAGGGAACATCTCAGCTCAGGAACAAATACCAGCGGGAGAAGTGTTGAACTTAATGAGATCATTCCAGCACATGTCTGAGGCATTAATAAACCGTTTGGAACGGGAGTAGGGAGGACCGGTCATACAAAATGAAACACCCCAAGATACCACAAGAAACGATGTACGTCGAGACTTGGAAAAAGTAAGATTTCCAGAGTTTCGGGGCTCCACTGATGGTCAATCTGCAGAGGCATGGTTGGAAAACATGGCTATGTGTTTTACCCTAAGAAATTACACCTCAAACATGAAGGCTAAGATGGGTATATTCCAGCTAAAGGGAAGCGCACTACTTTGGTGGAAGACATTATTAACCCAATTGGGAATGGATATATCAGAAGTAACTTGGGAGCTATTTGAAGAAAAATTTCGAGAATGCTACCTGTCAGAAGAGTTCCTCGAGAGACAACTAAATGAATTCAATTCATTAAGGCAAGGGAACCACTCCCTGCTAGAATATGAGGCACGTTTCATGGAATTACTCCGTTATGCTCCTCATTTAAACACAGAGAAACTCAAGGTGAACAAATTTGTGTATGGATTAAAAGTCAACATTCGGACAAAGGTTAGAATCCTAATGCCTCGCACCTTACACGAGGCAGTTCAGCGGGCAAGCATTGCAGAGGAGGAGATCATGAGTAGCGAGCATAGTAGGTCTACAAAGCCCTCAGAATCAAGAGCACCTGGTATGGAGCGTAGAAATTGGCAAGGGGGTCCCGCGCTAAATCATCAAAAGTGGTCTAAATCATCAAAAGTGGTCAGGAAGAAATCAAAGAACACCATATGGCACCCAGCTCAGCATCCGCGCAGGGCACCGCAGCAAGCTCATCAGCCACCACTACACCAGCCTATGCGACAACACCAAGTCTCACAACCTCAGCACCAATCCTCTTTCCAGCGGAGTTCCAGACCAGCTCACAGTTCAGTTGGTAGGATCGAAGCCCCTAGAAAGGGGTGTTGGACTTGTGGGGGTCCTCACTACGAGAAGGATTGCCCTCAAAAGACAGGTAATACCAACTCATTTAAGAATGTAACTACAGTGGGAGATCTGGGGAAGGCTCATCGCATCCATGCAGCGGTGAACAATCGTCAGGTCGAACACCAGTCCACTGTGTTAGAAACCTCAGGTAATATTGATGGTACGAGTTTTGTCATTTTAATAGATCCAGGAGCTACTGATTCTTTTATTTCTATAAATGCATTATCATTAATTAAACATAAAGAAACTCCTCAGTATGAATTTAGACATGTAGAAATGGCTTGTGGTATGAAAAGAAATGTAGGAAAAATGGTAACGGATTGTGAAGTGGACTTGGGGGTATGTAAGACCAAGGTATCCTTGTACTCGACAATTCTAGGAGGTTATGATGTAGTTATCGGAATGGATTGGTTGGAGCGGCATGAGGCGCTCCTAGATTGCAAGGACAAGATTCTACATTTCACTGACGATGACAGCCTAAGAAAATCATTAAGGGGAAGGAACCGAGGGGTGTCCCTGAGGTTCATCTCCTCCATGCAACTAATGAAATTTAGGCGAAAGGGATGTCAATTTTTCTCAGTGGTAACTCTTAACGAAAAAAATGACTCTGAAGATTTTGATAAACACCCTCTCCTTGTCGAATTTAAGGATGTATTTCCCCAAGAACTACCCGGGCTACCCCCAAAAAGGGAAATTGATTTCACCATCGACCTTAAACCCGGCACGGAGCCTATTGCCAAGACACCATACCGGATGTCGGCTCCAGAGCTAAAAGAATTGCAGATCCAAAAAAAGGAATTATTGGACTTGGGGTTCATACGACCTAGCATATCTCCATGGGGAGCCCCAGTGATTTTTGTTAAGAAAAAGGATGGGTCTTGGCGACTATGCATTGATTAC